>CAUYQU010077468.1:0-27133 GCA_963574635.1 Cheracebus regulus
AGTGTTTGGTTTTCTGTTCCTGTGTCAGTTTGCTGAGAATGATGGTTTCCAGCTTCATCCATGTCCCTGCAAAGGACATGAACTCATCCTTTTTATGGCTGCATAGTATTCCATGGTGTATATGTGCCACATTTTCTTTATGGAGTCTATCACTGATGGACATTTGGGTTGGTTCCAAGTCTTTGCTATTGTAAACAGTGCCGCAATGAACATTCATGTACATATGTTTTTATAATAGAATGATTTATAATCTTTTGGGTATATACTCAGTAATGGGATTGCTGGGTCAAATGCTATTTCTATTTCTAGATCCTTAAGGAATCACCACACTGTCTTCCACAATGGTTGAACTAATTTACACTCCCACCAACAGTGTAAAATTGTTCCTTTTTCTCCACATTCTCTCCAGCATCGGTTGGCTCCTGATTTTTTATGATGGACATTCTAACTGGCATGGGATCGTATCTCAATGTGGTTTTGATTTGCATTTCTCTAATGTGATGATGAGCTTTTTTTCATGTATTTGTTGGCTGCATGAATGTCTTCTTTTGAGTTGTGTCTGTTCATATCCTTTGCCCACTTTTTGATGGGGTGTTTTTCTTGTAAATTTATTTAAGTTCTTTGTGGATTCTGGATATTAGCCTTTGTCAGATGGGTAGATTGCAAACATTTTTTCCCATTCTGTTGGTTGCTGGTTCACTCTAATGATTGTTTCTTTTGCTGTGCAGAAGCTCTTAAGTTTAATTAGATCCCATTTTTCTACTTTGGGTTTTGTTGCCATCGCTTTTGGCGTTTTAGTCATAAAGTCCTTGCCTATGCCTATATCCTGAATGTTATTGCCTAGGTTTTCTAGGGTTTTTATGGTGTTAGGTCGTATATAATCAGGTATTTTTTTTCAGTGTGAATTACATATGGGCATCACCTATAAAACTTTTATAAATATTGATGTTCAGGCCCCAATCCAAATCAATTAAACATCTCCTGTAGGACTGGGACCCCAGATACAGTCATTTTCAACTCTTCAGATGCTTATTTCAAGCCAGGGTTGAGAAACATTGATGTAAATGTCTTAATAAGCATTAAACCTCTCAGTGGTAGAAATTCAGCTTTCTCCTTCCCTTTTTCTCTCTGCCTCATAGTAGCTGTGTGATTTGGCCAACTTTCCTCCTCCGTAAATGAGGATAAAACTAGTAACTCTCTCAGGGGATTGCTAAACTAATAAAATGAGTTAATATTTGTAGAATAATTCAAACAATAGTAATAACTGTGTAAATGTCTGTTAAATAAATGTAAAAAACAAATCAGGCCCTGGGGTAAAGTGGAAAATCATTTTTGGATGATAAGGGAGTAGCTTTAGTAGATTGAAATCCTGAGACCTCTCACAACAGTCAGAACATTATTAATGGCTTAGTTTGGGCTTGATCAAAAAGTCCAATCAAATAGAAATTGTTGCAATATTTGATGATTTATTTAGCTGTGAATGACCAAAATAAAACTGACTAAAAGTTGTTGATGCACATAACTGAAAACACCAGTGGCTCAAATGAGATCTCATGGTTTGAAGACACTTTTTCCTTTTTCTTACTTTTTTTTTTTTTTTTGAGATAGGGTCTCACTGTCACTCAGGCCAGAGTGCAGTGGCAGGATCTCAGTTCACTGCAACCTCTGTCTCCTGGGTTCAAGCAATTATTTTGCCTCAGCCTCCTGAGTAGCTGGAATTAGAGGTGTGTGCTACCACACTTGGCTAGTTTTTGTATTTTTAGTAGAGATGGTGTTTTGCCATGTTGCCCAGGCTTGTCTTGAACTACTGACCTTAAGTGATCCACCTGCCTTGACCTCCCAAAGTGCAGGGATTACAGGCATAAGCCAGTGTGCCCAGTCACTTTCTCCTCTTTCTTAACTCTGCTTTTCTTTCTAGGCTTCAGCCTCAGACATACTCTTCCTTTTCATAGCAAGTAGTTCCATCTTACATGCATCCATCCTATTCGGTAAATAAAGGAAAGAGAGACTATTCTTCCCTCTGTAGATCCACGCAGAGTCACAAGATTGAGTTTCCTTGTCTCTGGCTTGCACTGTCTAGAATGGTGTTAATTGCCTTTGCTGTCCTGATATCACCATCTTCTAGTTTGCCTACTCATGAACTCAGCACTGAGTGCAGCAAAATTTGATGCTCAAATTAATTAGACTGAATTCATATGTTCATTTTGGGAAGCTGTAGTTCCCCTCGCACAGACCATGCAGATAGAGTGGGGGATTAGTAATCCCTGAAAGAAAAAGCAGCGTGCTTATTACCAGGAAAAAGAAAACAGATGTGGAGCAGGCTAACAACAACAGATGTCACCATGGTTAAAGGATAATCATTTTATATGTCTTTGAGACTCCTTTAACAGGTAGGCACCTATGTTCAGCTAGATTTGAAATCTCTGGGGTAGCACATTCAGAGGCCCTGGAAAGATCTTCTCTCATTGCTCAAAGCTGCCTGCCTGTTATTTCTGAAATTCTTTTAAGAGTGGACACAACATTTATGTTAAGACTTAAACTGCAAATAACTCTGGACAAGAGAGCACATTTATCTAGACTCAGATTAAGAGATAATTGGCTGACATGAGATCCTTTCTGGGAAAAAAATAGTTTTGATGGGATGAGAGGAAAAAGAAGCCAAGGAACAAGTAAATGGGCACAGAGAGGTGAAGCACTGGGCACTCTGGGCACACAGCCCACTGACCACAGCTGCCAAGGCTGGACCCTTGTCAGAGCTCTGAAACACTGGCTTTTCAGCAAGTCACATTCTGGTATCTTAGAGCGCTCAATGTAGCTCCCATCTGCCTAAAGTACTTTGATTCAAAATCAATTCTTTGGGTTGTTCTAGATGGGATGGATTGTGGGTGCCAAAACAATCCTTCAATTCAATGAAAGCCTTGATTGTTTGACATTATGGGGATTAAATATTGTGGTTATTCGCTAATTTCTTTCACATTTAAAGATGTTGCTGGGACATCATGCAGACAATCCAGTTTTAGCTCTAGCTACTGCCAGAAATGGCATCGTGACCTTAAGACTTGGACGCTTTTATCTTGGAAACTGAAACACTAGAAGACTGAAAGATTTTACTTCCTTTTCCAGATGCGCTTTTTTAGGGTGTTGTGTGTGCGTCTGTTTTTGTTTGGCTTGCCCTCTTTCATTTACTCCTATTTAACAAATGTGTGCTGAGCGAATGCTATACATCAGTGCTCCATGCAGAGTAATAAAGTGTTTTTTTAAAATTAGCTTCTCTGTGACCTTTGTGGTGAATTTGTTAAATTTCTGTTGTGAAATTTGGTTTCTGTTTTTTCTATGAATATGACCTGTCAATTTGATCCTCTCGTTTCTAACTTCTGTTACTGTTTCTTCACTCTGCTGCCCAGAATTACATTAATGTACCTTTGTTTCCATGACATCAGAATCCTCTGGTTTCCCCCCAAGTCCTTTCTGCTGTCTCTTTCACCATCTTCCTCACTCCTTCCATGTAAATGCTCTTGAGACCAAATTTCCTTATTTTTCTAGCTGGGCTAAATGTCCCTTCTGTATGTCTCCATAATACCTTACTAAAGAATGACTCACCCTGCATGGTAATGAGTTGTTTGCATGTTGGTATTCTGACCAGAATTTAAATTTCTTGGGGAAAGAAACTGGATACTATTCAGTGTTTTAACTCTACTATGCAGCCCAATGTGTAAAACTGAAAATAAACTCTTTACTCCTGATAGAACATATCCAAGATATTTTGCCTGAAGGAGACACACAGCAGAGCATCAGGGCAATTCCAGGCCCATGCTATCGTGGAATTAGATCTAATGCTATAAAGCAGCTTTTCCCTAAAGTAGAAAACCATGGCACTTTCAGTCCAGGTATATGAAAAATCAGAATCTTTGTTAATCACTTGTACTTAGGTGTAAACTTTTACTTAACTCGTATTAGAGTTGAGACAGTACCTTCTGCCACATTTAAAAGAAAGTTAAATTTCAACACAGGTGGACTCCTACTAAAAGAATAATTGGAGACTAGAGATTTTTATGAAAGAAATGAAGAACAGGAATTGTTATTGAATCACTCAGGTAAAAATTGATTCTGTGAGACTTCTTAAGAAGTGCATGCTCATTTGTCCAATACATTTTCTTCTAGAAATGTATATGCTGATGAGAATACTAAAATATGAAGAAAACAATGATAATGGAAGGGGCTACCACTGAAGTGACATTCATGAACAGTAAAGAGGAAATGAGATTCGCACATATGGATGGAATTGCCTTGGTTAAGAGCACAGAGTTTCTTCTTGTAGGAAAGAGGCTACACTCAGGGCAGAGACACAGGTGGGATCATGTAATCCTCCTTTGAGTGTTTCTGTTTTCACATTGAAATTAGTGGCAGCTCATTACTGAGGATAAGGAGGTGCTTGAAATTTGAAGAGAAACATGAAAGTATGAAAAAGGAGTTTCTAATAAGAGTGGGAGAGCAGCGAATGACTTCCACGTTACTAAATCCACTGGCCACTGCTCAGGAAATTCAAATGATAGATAGCATTTGACGTAGTTCTTTATGCTCTCCTTTTTAGAATACTTCCTTCACATATTTTGATTTTTTTTCCAATTTTTTGGATCTTCTCAGCCTGTTGTGCTGGTTTTGTAGCACCTCCCCAAACTCTCAAAGCTGAAGTGCTCCCCAGCTTGTAACTTGAAACTCTTTCAACCTATACTCCTTAGGTGATCCCACCAATTTTTATGACTTTTAAAATCATCTATGCACTGATGGCTCTCGAATTTATATCTCCAGCTCAGATTTCTCTATGAATTCCAGATTATAATCTGGAATTGTCCAGTAAATTTCCTTCTAGAAATGTGTATGCTGATGAAAATGCTAAAATATGGGAAAAACAATTGTAATAGAAGGGCGTACTGCTGATATGACGTTGATGGGTAGTCAAGAGGAAATGGTATCGTGCACAGACGGATGGAATTGCCTTGGTTAAGAGCACAGAGAGTTTCTCCTTGGGAGAAACTCTGCCCACTTCATGTCTCTGCTTGGAATTTTACCATACATGTCAAACTTAATATGTACAAAATAGAACTCCTGATACTCCCCACTCCCTACAAATCTGACCCTCCTTTGTTCTTTCCCAATTTAGTACATGACAACGCCAACCTTCTGATTGTCCATACACAGAACTTGGAGTCACTCTTGATGACTCCCTTTGAGCAAGCCGCATTTCCAGTTCACCATGTATCTTTTGGCTATATTTTAAAAATTGATCCAGATCAAGTCACATTCTCCCAATTCCGCTGCAGCTACCACTCTGAACTAAGCTACCATCACCTTTAGACTTCTGACTAGTTACCCTTTTTTCAGTCTATTCGTTCTTTTCTCTCTCTGTCTCTCTTCTTTTTTTTGATGGAGTCTTGCTCTATCACCCCGGCTAGAGTGAAGTGGCATGATCTTGGCTCACTGCAACCTCCACCTCCCGCGTTTAAGCAGTTCTCTGCCTCTGCCTCCCTAGTAGCTGCGATTACAGGTGTGTGCCACCATGCCTGGTTAATTTTTGTATTTTTAGTAGAGACAGGGTTTCACTGTGTTAGCCAGGATGGTCTTGAACTCCTGACCTGGTGATCTACCCGTCTTGGCCTCCCAAAGTACTGGGGGATTACAGGCATGAGCCACTGCATCTAGCCTCTTTCCCTCCATCGACTTCAGCTACAGTCACCACCTCAATGTTCCTAGAATACAGTAGGCATGTTCCCAATTTAGAACTTTTGTACTTACTATTTTCTCTGCCTTGAACACTATTCTCTGTGTTAGCCATATGGCCTGTTCCCCAGTTCTCTTCAAGTCTTCATAGATGTATAGAAAAAAATATGAAAGACTATATATCAGCATCTTATTAAAGTTTATAGAATACACACACATACCACTTAATCTAGCTCTCTTCAGATAGTGGAATATGAAGTGTTTTTCAAGTTTCTATTTTAACACATAGTTTCTTAGTTTCTCTAATGAACATAACAATAAAATTCTAACACACTTCAAAAAATGCTTTCTTCAAATGGAGTTAAATAGTGCCATGACTTATAAACTTGCTATTCACTCTTCCTCACTGATATGATTAGTCTATAGTCAATGCTATATGTGATATCTTCATCATGCTAATCTTGTCTTCTCCATTAGTTAGTTTCATTTGGTATACTTTAGTGAGGGTTTAGAAATCTAATACTTGAGATCTTCAATTGCATTTGAAGATTTTGTATTCACATTGTAGTGACATAAATTGTTATAAGTTCATTTGGAATACTTACCCTAGAATAAACATCATAGGTATGACTGGCATAGCAACGATGACAGTGACAGTAACAAACATTATTGTAGATCTCCTATGTATCAGACTCCACCATAAATACCTACAATACTCAGACTAGTCTCATGAAAGAGGTACTATTGCTTTACCCTTTTAA
Organism: Cheracebus regulus; assembly: GCA_963574635.1. Classification (NCBI taxonomy): domain Eukaryota; kingdom Metazoa; phylum Chordata; class Mammalia; order Primates; family Pitheciidae; genus Cheracebus; species Cheracebus regulus. The sequence continues at coordinate 6,480 of CAUYQU010077468.1, forward strand.
AGATAAATAAATCGAGAAACATGTAAGTAAGAGATTAAATAATTTGTCTAAGATTACACAAGTGAATCAGGGAGCTTGAATTCAAAGTGAGGTTTGTCTGATTTCAGTGGCTTTGATATTGCCCACTTTACTTTTCTACCAACAAAAAGGTCATCTCTCTGATAATAGCCTCCACAAGATGGGAATCAGATTCATCTAAACCCAGATTCAGGCAATGATGAAACTTATCAGAGGGATTTTTTTTCACCTGGCACAAGATAACTTCTGAATCTCCCTAAGGTCTCCTGTTAAAATAAGCTGTCAAATTGTTGGTATAAGACACAGGCATAAGGAGATAAGAGCAAACATTAACTTCTAATTCTTTCTCTTTCACTAATTGGGTATAATTTTCAATAACTTCTTTCTGTATCACAGATTTCTCAGTTTTAAAATTAATGCTTTTTGGCTGGGTACTGAGGCTCAGTAATCCCAGTACCCGAGGGGACTGGGAGCCTGAGGCAGGCAGATCACTTGAGGTAAGGAGTTCCAGACTAGCCTGGCCAACATGGTGAAACTCTGTCTCTACTAAAAACACAAAAATCAGCCAGGTGTGGTGGCGGACACCTGTAATCCCCACTACTTGGGAGGCTGACGCAGGAGAATCGCTTAAACCCAGGAGGCGGAGGTTGCAGGGAGCTGAGATTGTGCCACGGCACTCCAGCCTGGGCAACAGAGCAAAACTCTGTCTCAAGAAAAATAAAAAAAATAAATTCAATTAGTATTTTTGATTTATTTTTCTCTAAAATCACTTCCAGTGCAGCATTTAAAAAATATTTTATAAATGTTTGCTTCAAATGTGTAAATAGACACACAGTAATTTTTTTTATTCCAGTTAGTCTCAGGAATCAATTTTACAATAAAATATTAAAAATATAAAGAGGTTTTATAAATACATTTTGGATTTCCATCATGTTAGCAGGGTGGTAGTGAAAACCATCACAGAGATATTTAAGTTCTCAGGTAAGCTATTTAAGTGCTAAGGTAAGATTATTGTCAACAGATATTGCTTAAACAAGAGCAGGCCACGAGGACTTTCATGGCTCCTGCGTTTCTGTTGAAACGAGGTTAGAAGAGAAGAGTGATTTGCTTTTGGAAGAGTTTGTGTTATGTAGACAAAGCCCCAAGAAATAGATTCCTAATAGCTGTAAAGGGAAGGCTGAACGTTCAGAGGTTCTTGCAGTGTTAATTGAAGTCTGCCATTCTTTGGAGAACTTAGAACGTAATGAACACTGGGAACGTGGGTACTGCTTGGCTGATCAACATTAAGTTAAACGTAGATACTGCTTAGCACTGTTATTAATATACTGTGAGCTGATACTTGTTCAATTCTGGGAATAAATACAAATTTTCCCTACTTTTTTAAAATTTTAAAACTGGAAAAACGAATATAATGAGAAATAAACTTTATATAGTCCCGTGGCCAATAATGGGGTTTGAATCATGCAAGTTGAAAAGGGCGTTGATATTTGGAAGCCTTAGCTGAAAAGTCAGGAATCTTCAACCGAGCTTTAAATTTCCCAGGTGCCTATTTTGTGGCAAGAAAATATCTATCTGTATAGAAGCAGTGAGGAAGAACCACTCATTCTAACTGTAGAAAAACCTTGCCATAACCCGAGAAGTGCGCCTTAAAAATACAATCGCCTAAAACGGGGTTTCTTTCATTCAGGTTTACATGTCCTGCAGCCGCAGCGCCTGCTTCTGGCGGTTTCACGCAGGATCTAACCCCGTTCCTTTCAATCCCTGCTGTGGTTTGGCGCCATCTGGTGGAAGTTAGGCTCTAGCTTAAAAAGCAAGCAGTTGATTCTGGTTCGTGTGTCTGGATGCCAGGATAGCGGTAAGGATTTTGAAACCTCCTAGTTAGTTTAAGATTGTTTTATCTCGCCGGAGAGCCTGAGCCAGGGGAATATTGGAGATGAAGGGATCCACTATTTCTCCCACTTTTTCAGATAGAGGATGGGAGGAGTACAACAGCCAATTCTCATTCATATTATATCCAAATCGGTATTATCACAGCATTTTACTGAATTTATGCCCATCCATAAAGTACTGGTTGACTCTTAACCTGAATTATGGCTGGAAGCCAATGCTGGAGTCATCCACTCTTGAAAAGGCAGATAGTTTTTTTTCTTCCCTTGATTAATTTCCTAGCTGACCAGCCTTCCAGTTTCTATTGTCTCTGGGCATTATATTTAAGGTTCTACTGGGTACCCAGCCTATTTTTATGGTTCATTCTTTCTTGTCCATAATGATTGCAAGTTCCTCAGCTTAATATTGCTTCATTATACACAGCACTGTTTGCTTCAGAACTTTCAGAAGCTCTTCACTGCTTTTGGCTGCTGGTGGAGTGGTGGTTTGGATTTTGTTTTATTATTTATATAGTTTGTATATTTTATAGTTTTCTACTGGTAAATTGAATTTATTTGTACATTTCTGTGATCTTTTCAGACAGATTTGGAGAAGGAAGAGAGGTAAACACATTTGCTTAGGTAGTCACCTTGTTAGTGTGTTTGTTCCCTCTTTATTTTTAAAAAGTGAATGTGTGCAACTCCCTTCTGTTTAAACAACCATTAAGGGCATTTCTCGGTTATGAACTGAATGTGAGGAAACAGTGAGAAGACAGCCATCTACAAGGCCAGAAGCGGGCCCTCACCAGCACTCAGCACGCTTTGAAGCCAGATAGATGCTGGCACCCTGCTCTTGGGCTTCCTACCTATGTTAGTCCATTCTCACGTTGCTGTGAAAAACTACCCGAGTCAGGGCAATTTGTAAAGAAAAGAGGTTTAATTGACTCACAGTTCTGCATGGCTGAGAAGGCCTCAGGAAACTTATAATCATGCAAAGGCAAAGGAGAAACAGACAACTTCTTCACAAGGTGGCAGAGAGAATGAGGGCAAGCAGGGGAAATGCAAGAGACTTGCAAAACCATCAAATCTCACTCATTATCATGAGAACAGGTGAAACTGCCCCCGTGATCTAATTACGTCTGCCTAGTCCTGCCCTTGACACGTGCGGCTTATAATTCAAGATGAGATTTTATGTGGAGACACAGCCAAACCGCGTTATCCCACCCTTGACCCCTCCCAAATCTCATGTCCTCACATTTCAAAACACAATCATGTCTTTCCAATGTCCCCCAAAGTTTTAGTTCACTCCAGCATTAACCTAAGTCCAAGCCCAAAGTCTCATCTGAGACAAGGCAAGTCCCTTCTGCCTATGAGCCTGTAAAATCAAAAGCAGTAGGTCTACTACCTAGACACAATGGGGGTACAATGGCACTGGGTAAATACACCCTTTCCAAATGGGAGAAATTGGCTGAAACAAAAGGACTACAGGCCTCATGTAAGTCTAAACTCAAAATGGGTTTTGCAAATTTTCCAAACTTTTATGTTCTGCTTCCCTTTTAAATGTAACTGTCAATTCCAAGCCATATCTTTGTGAATACATAAAACTGAATGCTTTTTTGTGAAATGGAGTCTTACTCTGTTGCCAGGCTGGAGTACAGTGGTGCGATCCCCGCTCACTGCAACCTCAGCCTCCCGGGTTCAAGTGAAAAATTGAATGCTTTTAATAGCACTCAAGTCACATCTTGGATACTTTGTTGCTTAGAAATTTCTTCCACCAGATACCCTAAATCACCTCTCTCTAGTTCAAAGCTCCACAGATCTCTAGGGCAGGGGCAAAATGCCACCAGTCTCTTTGCTAAAACATAGCAAGAGTCACCTTTATTCCGGTTCCCCACGTGTTCCTCATCTCTGTCTGAAACGACCTTAGCCTGGACTCACTGTCCATATCACTATAAGCATTTTGGTCAAAGCCATTCAACAAGTCTCCAGTAAAGTTTCAAACTTTCCCACATCTTCCTGTCTTTTTTTTGAGTCCTCCAAACTGTTCCAACCTCTGCCTGTTACCCAGTTCCAAAGTCGCTCCCACATTTTCAAGTACCTTTACAGCAGCACCCCACTACCCAGTATTAGTTTACTGTATTAGTTCGTTCTCATGGTGCTATAAAGAACTGCCTGAGACTGGGTAATTTATAAAGAGGTTTAATTGACTCACTGTTTCTCATGGCTGGGAAGGCCTCAGGAGATTTACAATCACGGTGGTAGCAACTCTTCACAGGGTGTCAGGAGAGAGTAAGTGTAAGCAGGGGAAATGCCAGATGCTTATAAAACCATCAGATCTCGTGAGACTCACTCATTATCACAAGAACAGCTGGGGGAAACCCCCTGCAAGATCCAATTACCTCCACCTGGCCCTACCCTCGACACCTGGAGATTACAATTCAAGATAAGATTTTGGGTGGGGACACAGCCAAACCATATCACTAGCCTTCAGACTGTGAGAAACAAACGTTTGCTGTTCAAGCCATTCTCTATGGCGTCAGTGTAGGTCACGAATATCCACTCTATGCTGTCTCAGATTTCTGAAGTGTTGGCCTACATCATATGCTCTTCATGCCTCCAACTTTTTTATTTCATCTGCAGATAATTCCTGTTTTCAGTATTTGGAAAAGCACTTCCGACCCCCACCATTCCTTTAATAAAAAATGGTAGTTGTGATCATTCCTTTTTGACCCTACTCTATTACAATTCTTCTGCAAATATTTATTATCCTACAAATTGGACTTACCTTTCTAGTCAGAACAACATTATTTTTCTTTTTTTTTTAGTTTTTAAGAAAACTTTAATCATGAATATAGAAAGAAAGGACTGACATTTTTGTACAGTATATAGTATAGTCAGATTTAGCGTACTGGAATATACTGATCCTAAGTGACATTGGTTTTCGTCCATTTTCAAATTTCTTTTTATTTCACCTTTATTGGGAATCTTTGTTTCCACCTTACCATTCTATGCTTCAGTTTTGTCATTTGTAGAATTGGAATGTTGGATTAAACACTTTATGTTCTATCCTAGAATTAACACAGTGACAGCAATATTATTATCACCAATAACTTTGTGTGTCACTTTACTATTTACAAAGGATTTCCATATGTAGGCAATTAAACTAAATATTCTTGAAAGCCAAAGATTGTAATTAACCATTTTAGAAATAAGAGAAATAAACTTTCAGTAATTTGTCCAAGTGGGAAAAATTGGTTTGTGGTGGATCTAAGATTAAAACTTAAGATCTCTGATTCCACATTTCATGTTCTTTCTACCATGCCACAGTGTTTTCTTATCTGGGAAATTAGTGATATATTTATTTTTTCTCTATTAGTTTCTTGTTTAATGACTTTTAAATGTCATACTATTCTCTTTCTAAAATGATGCAAAATGTATTGTACTTGTGGTTTACGTTTGTTGTTATCGGGTTTTTTGTTCTGAGACAGAGTCTCCCTCTGCCATCAAGGCTGGAGTACAGGGGTGTAATCATAGCTTACTGGAGCCTCAATCTCTTGGGCTCAAGTGATCCTCCTGCTTCTGCCTCCCTCTCAAGCAGCTGGGATTACAGGCTTGTGCCACCATGCCCAGCTCATTTATTTTTATTTTTAACAGATATGGGGTCTCACTGTGTTGCCCAGGCTGGACTCCAACTCCTGACCTCAAGCCACCCTCCTACATTAGCCTCCCAAAGTACTGGGATTACAGGAGTGAGCCTCCATGCCCAGTCTACACATGGTTTATTTCAAGCCATTTCCAAAAAAAGCCAGATCTACTTTCAAAAGGAGACTTCCAATAAACATGTGGGAAATACCTACTGCTGTATTTAACACAGTCCTTCTTCACTGAAAATGAGGAGTTTCTAAATTAGGGAAAAGGTGCCAAGATCACCACTAAGGAGAGGGGATGGCAGGGATTCGAAGAAAGCGAGACTGGGTTGGCACTGCGGTCTGACTTCCAGATTCGCTTTCTAACTCCAGAAAAGCCCAAAGAGCTCTAGAGATCGAAGACAGACACCAAGTGAGACAGTTTTGTGACCAGAATGGGCCCTGGCTTTGAAGCCTTTGAACCTGGGTTCACACCCTGCTCCCTCTCCTCTGACAAGCTGAGTAAACGTGCTCAACTTTGCTGACCTCTCAGAGTCTAGGTTTTCTGATTTGCAAAATACCTACCACATGTGGCAAGGGAGAGGTTAAAATGCCATAAATGTATAAAAAGCACGTAATTCGATGTCAAAGAGTGTGATAATATCTAATAACAAGTGTAGTATGATGCTGTGGTATAAGAAATGTATTATTTGGTGTCTGCCCCCGGTCCCTTGCACAAAACTCTCATAGAAAGGGGCTCTAGAAGAATCTTTTGTTCTGATATTTGCGTTTTGACCCCAGTTCCTGACAGAGTTCCTAAGACCTTTATAATTTCCTTTGCGATAGGAACAATTGACACAGTTCCTAAATCCCCGTGAATTTTTTGAGTGACAGGAGCATCTTTTGTTCTAATGAAGTGACTCTCAGTGGGCTTCTGGATGGCCTCTGGATGTGGCTGGCTGCCAGAGGAACCGACCATGTGATTAGAAGTTTGGAACTTTGGGTTCCATCCCCTGGCCTCCAAGGTAGGGAAAAGGACTGAAGATTAAGTTGATCACCAATGGCCAATGATTAAATCAATCATGTCTACATAATGAGGCCTCCATACAACCTCTGAAAGACTGGGTATGGGGAACTTCAGGATAGCTGAACATGTGGAGGTTCCTGGAGGACGGTGCACTCGGAGAGGGCACGGAAGCTCTGCGTCTCCTCTCATACCCCCCGCCGCTATGCATCTCATCCACCAGGCTGTTCATCTGTATCCTTTGTAATATCCTCCATGATAAATGGGTACATGTTAGTGAAGGGTTTCTCTGAGTTGTATGGGCTGCTTTAGCAAACTAATTGAAACCAAGGAGGGTATCATGGGAACCCCAAATTAAAGCCAGTCAGAAGTACAGGTCACAATCTGAGACTTGCAATTTGTATCTCAAGTGGGGCACACTGTTGTGGGATTGAGCCCTTAACCTGTGGGATCGGATGCTATCTCCAGGTAGGTAATGTCAGAATTGAATAAGAGGACACTCAGCTGGTGTCTGCTGGAAAATTGCTTGGTGTGTAGGGGAAAATCCACATCTGGTGTTAGAAGTATTGTATTGAGTGGCTGTGTGAGAGTTGAGGGAAAATAAAAACATCGTTGTTTCTTCTTCCACCTGGTTATACATACAATTTTGTATGTATACCAGACAGTACAACTGAAACTAGATTATGTAATCTCTGCATCCACTAACAGTTCTGCCATATAAAAATTATTCTGGATCATGATTTTAAAAATATTTTAATGCTACCAATGTGGTGATATAAACAATGTCAAACTTAACACTTTGACTTGAGAAACCCATACTGCATTGAACAAATTCACCCATTTAATAAATATTTCCTGAGCATCTACTGGAGCCCAGTGCTGAGGAGCAAGACAAGTACTTTCTCAGCCCTCATGGAGTTTATATTTTATTTACTCTTCTACTTAACTGTCTAAATAAATAAAGCATGAATGCACTTTTTAGAAAATCTTGCCATTGATAAGTCAAAATTTACTTTTAACTTTGGTATAAACTTCCCCTGACAACACCAACTCCCACAAGAATAACATGGCAATGGATATGTTTGGCAAAGCAACTATTTATGTCCTGTCTTCTGTGTTGCCAGGGTGACGGTGGCAATACTGAAAACACTGGAGGTGGTTGTTATTGGCAAGGATTCCAATCTTCATTTCCAAATGGAAGGACTGTAAAAAGTAAAATGTAGGCTGGGATGTGGGCAGTAGACTGGCTATGGCTATACATAAACTGGATGAATGGATTATTGATGATTAACCAAATGTGTATGCTATGCTTGTTCATGTAATACTCATAGGCAATATTTCCTTAATGATATTCAAAAATTATGGAATTTTAGTGATTACATCAAATATTTAGCGTTTTTTTTTTTAAAGCTGTAACCCTATCATCATATGCTTTCAAAAACTGTGATTTTTGTGGCATTTTGCCCATTTTCTCTTCCTCTCCTTTCTTTCTGTGGAAAATAATTCAAAGGCATACTGAGCTTTAGGTCCCTCCTCTAAAGAAGAATTGAAATGTTGCCACAGTATAAGTTTGGCTGCTAAAGAATTTTCTTAAACACTGGAATATATATTATAAAGGAAATAAATAATTACATACTAACCCTAAAAAGTCATTTGTTAGGACTGCTACATTGGAACGTACCACGTGCATTCAGACATGTGAGCCAGAGGGAAGTAACTGGTGGTGATTTTTTTTAACCTTGCCAACTTTATTCAGTGAATCTCTAACTCCAAGCCAACTAGCACATTGTTGCTGAATTAATTAAAACAACAACAGACTCCTTGTGAAGAATGCTATTGTTTGACCCTGTCAAACTCCATGTCCTCCTCCATGTGGTGCATTTATGTGCTACAGAGTTGAGAGAGAGAGAGAGAAAGAGAGAGAAAGAAACAGACAAAGACTACATTTCTTAGATTTCTTTGTTGCTGCTGAATTTCTTGATACAAATCTGGTTTTGCCAGTGATATGCAATGCTGTAATATTTGAAAGGCACAAGTAATATGGAGACATTTTATATGTTTGGTATAACTTTGTTGTTTGTGATAAAGTCATATTGATGAGAGGTTCTTCTGCAGTGGAGTTTTAGTTTATTTTCTAGCTTCTTTGGTTTTGAAAAACATTTTTTTCTGAAACGGAGATTTGCTCTCTATTGCCCAGGCTGGAGTGCAGTGGCGAGATCTCAGCTCACTGCAACCTCCCCTTCCCAGGTTCAAGTGATTCTCCTGTCTCAGCCTCCCAAATAGCTGAGATTACAGGTGCCCGCCACCACACCAGTTAATTTTTGTATTTTTAGTAGAAATGGGATTTCACTGTGTTGGCCAGGCAGGTCTTGAACTCCTGACCTCAGGTGATCTGCCCGCCTCTGCCTCCCAAAGTGCTGAGATCATATGTGTGAGCCACTACACCCAGCAGAGAAGCATTTTATAGCTACTGGTCAGGCCAAGCCTGGAGCTCATTTCTGCAACTGTTGCAAAAATTTTTAAATATATATTTACTTATTTTATTATTATTATACTTTAAGTTCTGGGATACATGGGCAGAATGTGCAGGTTTGTTACATAAGCAGACATGTGCCATGGTGGTTTGCTGCACCCATCAACAGTCATCCACATTAGGTATTTCTCCTAATGCTATCCCTCCCCTTGCCAGCCATGCCCTGACAGGCCCTGGTGTGTGATGTTCCCTTCCCTGTGTCCATGTGTTCTCATTGTTCAACTCCCACTTATGAGTGAGAACATGGGGTGTTTGGTTTTCTGTTCCTGTGTTAGTTTGCTGAGAATGGTGGTTTCTAGCTTCATTCACGTCCCTGCAAAGGACAAGAACTCATTCTCTTTATGGCTGCATAGTATTCCATGGTGTATATGTGCCACATTTTCTTTATCCAGTTTATCATTGATGGACATTTGAGTCGGTTCCAAGTCTTTGCTATTGTGAATAGTGCTGCAATAAACATATATGTGCATGTGTCTTTTTAGTAGAATGATTTATAAACCCAATAATGGGATTGCTGGGTCAAATGGTATTTTTGGTTCTAGATCCTTGAAGAATTGCCACATTGTCTTCCACAATGGTTGAAGTAATTTACACTCCCACCAACAGTGTAAAAGTGTTCCTATTTCTCCACATCCTCTCCAGTATCTGTTGTCTCCAGATTTTTTAATGATCACCATTTTCACTGGCATGAGATGGTATTTCAATGTGGTTTTGATTTGGATTTCTCTAATCACCAGTGATGATGAGGTTTTTTTTCATATGTTTGTTGGCCACAGAAATGTCTTTTGAGAAGTGTCTCTTCACATCCTTTGCCCACTTTATGATAGGGGTTTTTTTTTTCCTTGTAAATTTGTTTAAGTTCCATGTAGAATCTGGATATTAACCCTTTGTCAGATGGGCAGATTGCAAACATTTTCTCCCATTCTGTAGGTTGCCTGTTCACTCTTATAATAGTTTCTTTTGCTGTGCAGAAGCTCTTTCATTTAATTAGATCCCATGTGTCAATTTTGGCTTTTGTTGCCAATGCTTTTGGTGTTCTAGTCATGAAATATTTGCCTATACCTATGTCCCGAATGGGATTGCCTCAGTTTTCTTCCAGGGTTATTGCGGTTTTAGATCTTAAATTTAAGTCTTTATCTTAATTTTTGCATAATGTGTAAGGAAGGGGTCCAGTTTCTGCTTTCTGCACATGGCCCGCCAGTTTTCCCAACACCATTTATTAAACAGGGAATCCTTTCCCCATTGCTTGTTTTTATCAGGATCATATGGTAGTAGATGTGTGGTGTTATTTCTGAGGGCTCTGTTCTGTTCCATTGGTCTATATATCTGTTTTGGTTCAAGTACAATGCCGTTTTGGTTACTGCAGCCTTGTAGTATAGTTGGAAGTCAGGTAGCATGATGCCTCCAGCTTTGTTCTTTTTGCTTAGGATTGTCTTCAATATACAGGCTCTTTCTTTGGTTCCATATGAAATTTCAAGTAGTTTTTTCTAATTCTGTGAAGAGTCAATGGTAGCTTGATGGGAATAGCATTGAATCTATATATTATTTTGGTCAGTCTGGCCATTTTCACCATATTGATTCTTCCTATTGATGTGCATGGAATGTTTTTCCATTTGTTTGTGTCCTCTCTTATTTCCTTGAGCAGTGGTTTCTGGTTTTCCTTGAAGAGGTCCTTCACATCCCTTGCAAGTTGTATTCCTAGGTATTTTAATCTCTTTGTAGCAATTGTGAAAGGGAGTTCACTCATGATTTGGCTCTATTGTTGGTATATAGGAATGCTTGTGATTTTTGTACATTGATTTTGTATCCTGAGACTTGCTGAAGTTGCTTATCATCTTAAGGAGTTTTTGGGCTGAGATGATGGAGTTTTCTAAATATACAATCATGTTATCTGTAAACAGAGACAATTTGACTTCCTCTCTTCCTATTTGAATATGCTTTCTTTCTTTCTCTTGCCTGATTGCCCTGGATAGAACATTCAATATTATGCTGAATAGGAGTGGTGAGAGAGGGCATCCTTGTCTTGTGCTGGTTTTCAAAGGGAATGCTTCCAGCTTTTGCCCATTCAGTCTGATATTGGCTGTGGGTTTGTCATAAATAGCTCTTATTATTTTGAGACATGTTCCATCAATATCCAGTTTATTGAGAGTTTTTAGCATGAAGGGCTGTTGAATTTTATCAAAGGCCTTTTCAGCATCTATTAAGAGAATCATGTGGTTTTTGTCATTGGTCTGTTTATGTGATGGATTACATTTATTGATTTGCATATGTGGAACCAGCTTTGCATCCCAGAGATGAAGCTAACTTGGTGGTGTTGGATAAGCTTTTTAATGTGCTGCTGTATTTCATTTGCCAGTATTTTATTGGGGATTTTTGCATCAATGTTCATCAGGGATATTGGCCTAAAATTTCCTTTTTGTGTGTGTGTCTCTGCCAGGTTTTGGTATCAGGATGATGCTGGCCTCATAAAATGAGTTAGGGAGGACTCCCTCTTTTTCTCATATTTGGAACAGTTTCAGAAGGAATGGTAACATCTCCTCTTTGTAACTCTGGTAGAATTCAGATGATAATTCGTCTGAACCTGGGCGATTTTTCATCAATAGGCTACTAATTACTGCCTCCACTTCAGAACTTGTTATTGTTCTATTCAGGGTTTCAAGTTCTTCCTTGTTTAGTCTTGGGAGGGTGTATGTTTCCATGAATTTATCCATTTCTTGTAGATATTTTCATTTATTTGCATAGAGGTATTTTAGTATTCTCTGATGGTAGTTTGTGTTTCTGTGGGATTGGTGGTGATATCCCATTTATTATTTTCTATTGTGTCTATTTGATTCTTCTCTCTTTTCTTCTTCATTAGTCTGGCTAGCGATCTATCTATTTTTTTAATCTTTTTGAAAAACAAGCTCCCGGATTCACTGATTTTTTTAAAAGGGGTTTTCATGTCTCTGTCTCCTTCAGTTCTGCTCTGATCTTAATTATTTCTTGTTCTGCTAGCTTTTAAATTTGTTTGCTCTGGCTTCTCTAGTTCTTTTAATTGTGATGTTAGGGTGTCAATTTTAGATCTTTCCTGCTTTCTCCTGTGAGCATTTAGTGCTATAAATTTCCCTATAAACACTACTTTAGCTGTGTCCCAGAGATCCTTGGATGTTGTGTCTTTGTTCTTACTGGGTTTAAAGAACTTATGTATTTCTGCCTCTATTTCATTATTTATCCAGTACACTTTCAGAAGCAGGTTGTTCAGTTTCCATGTAGTTGTGTGGTTTTGAGTGAGTTTCTTAATCCTGAGTTCTAATTTGATTGCTCTGTGGTCTGAGACTGGTCATTATGATTTCCATTCATTTACATTTGCTGAAAAGTGTTTTACTTCCAATTATATGGTCAGTTTTAGAGTAAGTGCTATGTGGTGCTGAGAAGAATGTCTATTCTGTTGATTTGGGGTGGAGAGTTCTGTAGATGTCTATTAGATCTGCTTGGTCCAGAGCTAAGTTCAACTCCTGAATATCCTTGTTAATTTTCTGTCTCATTGATCTGTCCAATATTGACAATGGGGTGTTAAAGTCTCCCACTATTATTATGTGGGAGCCTAAGTCTCTTTGTAGGTCATTAAGAACTTGCTTTATGTCTCTGGGTGCTCCTGTATTGGGGGCATATATATTTAGGATAGTTAGCTCTTCTCATTGCATTGATCCCTTTACTATTATGTAATGCCCTTCTTTGTCTTTTTTGATCTTTGTTGGTTTAAAATCTGTTTTATCAGAAACTAGGATGGGAACCTCTGCTTCTTTTTTGCTTTCCATTTGCGTGGTAAATGTTCCTCCATCCCTTTATTTTGAGCCTATGTGTGACTTTGCATGTGAGATGGATCTCCTGAATACAGGTTCTTGACTCTTTATCCAATTTGCCAGTCTGTATGTTTTAATTGGGGGCATTTAGCCCGCTTACATTTAAGGTTAATATTGTTATGTGTGAACTTGATCCTTCCATTATGATGCTAGCTGGTTATTTTGCCCATTAGTTGATGCAGTTTCTTCATAGCCTCGATGGTCTGTACAATTTGGTATGTTTTTGCAGTGGCTGGTACTGGTTGTTCCTGTTCACATTTAGTGCTTCCTTCAGAAGCTCTTATAAGGCAGGCCTGGTGGTGACAAAATCTCTCAGGATTTTGTTATCTGTAAAGGATTTTATTTCTCCTTCTCTGGTGAAGCTTAGTTTGTCTATATATGAAATTCTGGGTTCAAAATTCTTAAGATTGTTGAAGATTGGCCCCCACTCTCTTCTGGATTGTAGGGTTTCTGCAGAAAGATCTGCCGTTAGTCTTATGGGCTTCCCTTTGTGGGTAACCCGACTTTTCACTCTGGCTGTGCTTAATGTTTTTTCCTTCATTTCAACCTTGGTGAATGTGATAATTATGTGTCTTGGGGTTGCTCTTTTCGAGGAGTATCTTTGGTGTTCTCTGTAATTCCTGAATTTGAATGTTGGCCTGTCTTGCTAGGCTGGGGAAGTTCTCCTAGATAATATCCTGAAGTGTGTCTTCCAACTTGGTTCCATTCTCCCCATCACTTTCAGGTACACCAGTCAATTGTAGGTTTGGTCTTTTCACATAGTTCCATATTTCTTAAAGGTTTTGGTTGCTCCTTTTCATTCTTTTTTCTCTAATCTTGTCTTCATGCTTTATGTCATTCAGTTGCTCTTCAATCTCGATATCCTTTCTTCCACTTGATTGATTTGGCTACTGATACTTGTGTATGTGTCACAAAGTTCTCATGCTGTGTTTTTCAGCTGTATCAGGTCATTTACATTCTTCACTAAACTGTTTATTTTAGTTAGCAGTTCCTCTAACCTTTTGTGAAGGTTCTTAGCTTCCTTGTTGCAATCATTTTAAGATTACCGAATGTTTTAAATCACTCTCTGCTCCAAATACCTAAAGTAGTTTTAGTTTTCTGTACTAAACTTTGTCTGATGTGTATCTCATGTCCTACTCTACTTAAAAACTTCAATCTTTACCTGCTACTTGTGGAAAATATCCAAATAATTATCATGATATTAATGGATCTATATAATGATAAATATCTTACAGTTATACAAGCACCATTTATTATTTTTCCATACAATTCATTCAGCTTTCCTGAAAATTCATTTCCTCATAACCCAGTATATTTAGCAGCTTACATACATGTCCTTACATTTCTCTCTTCTATAACTTGTTTATTAAAATTTATCTTCCTTCAAATTCTTATTCTCATTCTCCTGTCTTAAGACAAACCTCCTATGATCAACCAATCAGAATTGATCTATTTCTCAGTTAAACTAATCTAGCATTTTTGTTTCTTTAGGCTTATGTGAACCTCTTCAACACTATTCAACTGAACATTGATGACTCTCTTTCCTAATTTGCATTATTGAGTACTGAACCCAGTGATATGTCAGTACTCAAAATATATATTGAGTACTGAATGATGGGCCAGTCATTGTGCTAGGCAATGGAGTGAGGTATAAAAACACAATCCCTGTCTTAATGAACCTTATATCCTAGTAGGGTTTAAGTAATCATTAAACAAATAAACCCTAAATAAATATAAAAATGTCAACTGATCAGTTTGATAAAGAGAAGCATGTGTTATACTCCTATTACAGGAGAATTTATCTGGTTTGAGGGTTAAGGAAAGCCACTTATAAAAGTGACACTTGAGGTGTTATCTAAAGGATAAGCAGACATTAAATGTGATGGGGAGGAATACTGGTGACATGGTGTGTCAATATGTCTGCTGCTAAACTGGCAACTAGTAAGGGAGTGGAGCCCCTGCTCCTTATTATAGGGAGCATCAGCAGCTGAGAGATTCACATGGAGTTTCCCCCTCACTTTACTTAGGAGATGGAGAAAGCACCTTGGGAATAGAGAATTACCCTCATCAAAGAACACACTTCCCTTTCCATAGGAGCTCACCACACCCATGCCTTTGAGTGTGCCTCTTCTACCCACCAGTTGTCTACACACACACACACACACACACACAAACGTGAGAGGATTGGATTAACTATGAGCAAAATAACAACAAATATAATACATTTTTTTAATACATTCCAGGGCCCAAGCACATTTCTATTTATTTACACCTATGTTGGCATTTAATCTGCACAATCACCCTATGGAGCATTTTTTTTTAAAGATACTAAAGCACAGAAAATACCAAGATTACGAAATGCTGATATAAGCACCATTTAATTAAATGGATTAATTCAATGGTAATTCATTGAATTACCATGAATTAAATACAACTGTTATAAACACCATATTTACAGTAATTATTCTTATTTTACTGAGGGACAGGGAAATGAAGTGACTTGTTTATGGTTACATAGCTAGTGTGGCCAGGCCAGCATTTGAACCAGGCTGATTCAATACAGCACTTGTGCTATTAACTATTCTGTTGCTTTCTAGGACTGATTCTGAGCCTACTTAGTAAATCCTGCAGAGAGGCTTCTAACCTCCATTTTGGGGGTGTCTCTTTAGAAGGTGGGTGCCCACATTGTTCACAGCTTTGAGTTCTAATCACTAATTCTGGGAAACAAAATATTGGTACTCATCATTCTATTATGTATGAGCCATCATTCAACACATTTCTGGATTTTTGTCTTTTCCAGAGTAATATATGCTGATAAATGCATGTTATAGAATATTAAAAATAATTAAAATACAGTTAGGAATATGTATTTATGAATGTATTATTTTTAATAATTACAGAATTGCTAACTTCCATTAATTTGGATTGGTGAGAATGAACTGAGCTATAGTAAAAAGATACAGTTATATGTAAATATATATATTCATCAAGAATGAATAAGTATCACCAACATCATTTTGCTGGCAAGAAGATCAGCATAATGAACCACATTTCTGATATAGATGTGCCTTGTAGAAAAATAATCTTGCCACACTCTTACAGATTCCTTTGTCATTATGTGAAAAATGTAGAAGCAGTGTGGGTTTAAACAGATCCTGAACTGAATTCTAAGAAAGGATTTCCCTAAAGGAACATAAGGGTGTCAGTAACACCTCAAAACCTTATGCAAAATTTGTGCAAATTTGTGTACATTTGTTTTGCTGGGAGAAAGAGTTCATTCCTTTATAAGTTTCTGGAATGGTTCCCCCAAAAGGTTAAGAAATGCTGATGCAACATAGTGAAATACTTATCAACACTAAACAAATCTAAAACAATATATTCATTTAAAACTGTAAGAAAAGCATTCATCATTCTCTATTAAATAAAAAAAACATAATGTATAAAAATAGACTAGATAGAGCATTAAAATAAGTACTGATTTACACACCTTTGTTATGAATGAACTCAAGATGGGCCTTAAGCAGATTAATCCTGTGGAACTGATTTCCTGGCAGCAAAATTTTCCCTGTATCAGCAGCTTATTTTTGCTTTATGCTTTATTCTTATATCTTTTTATCTGAGGTGATTTCAAGTGAGAAGAAGTTCTGAGATCTAATTTTTCTTAAGGTTAAATGTTCAGTTTCAGGTTAAATGTTAAATAAAAAATCCTGAAATCTCTTAGATATCCCCGCAAATCTAATTTTCAGAAACTACAATTATTGAAGTCTTATCATAGCAGAGATTTTATAGTAGAATAATCTGATGGATAGTCATCTTCATAGCACAAAATTGATACTTATTCCTCAGACAATGTTAAACGTTTCATTTATAATCATATTGTTGGTTTAAGAGATTATTTTGTCATCTACTAATTTGTATGAGTGAGGAAAAATAAATGTCTTAGAATCAAAAGCAAAAATGTAAAAGTAATATTTACATATACATAAGGAATACATTGTAAAGTAATTTTAATACATGATATAACATTAATATGAAACTTCGAAGATGATACTCATTAATGAAATTTCAGAAAAACAGACCAATTGGACAATACACCAGAGTAGAGAGAACATATTTGTCTTATTTCTATTTCTGAATAATTCAAATAATATAATACTCAAAATGTCTTTTTGTTTTTTGCCTTACAAAGTTTAGGATTTCTTTTCTGTGAAGAATGTCATTGGGATTTTGATAGGAATTGCATTGTATCTGAAGATTGCTTGGGTAGCACAGACATTTTAACAATATTAATTCTTCTAATCCATGAGCACAGGATATCTTTCCATTTATTAATATCATCTTTAATTTCCTTTTTCAATGTTTTATAGTTTTCATTGTAGAGATACTTCACTTCTTTGGTTAAATTTATTCCTAGGTATTTTATTATGTTGTAGCTATTGTAAATGGGATGTCTTGCTTGGTTTATTTTTCAGTTATTTTACTGTTGCATTTAGAAATACTACTGATTTTTGTATGTTGATTTTGTATTCTGCAACTGTATTGATTTTGTTTATTAGTTCTAACCATCCCTTGGTGGAGTCTGAAGGGTTTTGTTTACATAAGATCATGTCATCTGCAAACAGTTCGGTATTATGTTAACTGTGGGTTTGTTGTATACGGCCTTTATTGAGTTATGTTCCTTCTATATATAATTTGTTAAGGATTTTTACCATGAAGTCATGTTGAATTTTACTGAATGCTTTTTCTGTGTCTATGGAGATGATCATATAATGTTTGTATTTCATTCTATTAATGTTATATAATGCAAATCAATGTTTATCAATTTGCGTATGTTAAGCCATCTTTGCATCTCTAGGATAAATCCCTCTTTAACATAATGAATGGTCTTTTTGATGTGCTGTTGAATTCACTTTGCTAGTATTTTGTTGATGTTCATCAGGGATATTGTTTTCTGTAATTTGCTATTTTTGTTGTGTCCTTGTCTGGTTTTGGTATCAGGGGAACTTATTTTTTACATCGACAGATAAAATTATGCATATTTACCATGTACAACATGATGTTTTGAAGTATATATACATTGCAGAATGACTACATTTGGCTAACATATGCATTACCTCACATAGTTATCATTTTTGTATACACACATATTTGAATAATATAGATAATACATATTTCAAAATAAAATCTAAGATATGTTTTTTAGCAAAACTTATTTCTACCAAAAGCATTTCAACTAGTATCATTTAAACATTTTTCTGAGGAAAAAAAAAAGGTCTCAAGCTTAAATGCTGAAAGCAATGAGACTATTTTATTCTATCATTTTCTTTCTTTTTAAAGACACCAGACAGATGTGTTTTATTTTTTTTTTTTAAAAACCTTTAATCAGAAAGTCTGATTAAATTCAATATTAACTCATACTCTTAAAATTTTTCTGGAAATGTCGGCAGGATACATCACAGAAAAGCAGGCAGCTGCTGACAATTCCTTGGTGGAACAATAAGTTGCATATCTACCCAAGCTGCCCAAATGATTATCAAGCCAAGTTTGTTTTCCAAAAATAGGTTTTAAGATATATCAAAGAAACTATGCAATACAAAAATTTACCAATGAAATTGAAGTATATAGCAAAAACCAAATATGACAATACACATGAATAATGTATAAAATAAGCCTTCAAATTCTAGAAAACTAAAATGGGGAGAACTTACTGAAGGGTAACATACATAAAATAAGGCCTAATAGCAAGAAACAATTCTAAACATTTTCCCATGTTTATATAACTGATTAAGCTTCAAAACAACAGCATAGGTAAATGATTAACATGTAGTTTTTCTTTTTTCCAAGCCAATTCAGTTCTATTTAGATAGATCTGGTTACCAATCAATCCATATATAAATTAGAGTAATTTTTTTCTACTCAATTATTACCATTTTTTATTTTTCACCTTTTCCTTAATTTTCTGTAGCAACATTTTTCCTTTGGTTTAATCAGTTGAACTCAAAAGATTTAGTACCTAAAATGAGTATCAACTCTTATTGGAATAGCACTTGGGAAATGCAGTTCTAGAAAAGGCAAATGTTTAAATGAGGTGCTTGACAAAGTTAAGCATCCATTCTCATTATGACAATGTCTCCCATGTTCATCAATAGGTTAATGGCTGCTCTTGGCTAGATCACATGACCCTGCATGATACTGGAATGCTCCCTGGTGAGGTACTGCAGAGCTATGTGCACAAACACCTACCCATTTAAGCTTTCAACAAATGCAAAGCATCGTTTTAAACCATTTCAGTAGAATAAATTAAAAAGACTGCATTTCTGTTGGCCTGCTTTGCTTCTTGATCTGGCTTGGAGTTCTGCTTATAACATAGAAGACACAATAAATTAGTGATTACTCCAGGCTTTTTCGATTTCAGCACTTCTTGTTCTTCAAGCCTCAGTACCCTCTCCCCACCACTTTTTTTTTTTTTTTTTTTTTTTTGCAGCAAAAAAGGTATTCTTCATTAGCATTGTCACTGTTATGGGGCCAACACCTCCAGGAACCGGAGTGATATAACCAGCTTTTTGTCTGACTCCTTCAAAATCCACATCTCCAACCAACTAGGTTTGACAATTGTGGGATCGTGAACTCTATTTATTCCCAGATCTATGACTGCTGCTCCTTCCTTGATGATATCTGCTGTGATCAGATTTGGAATGCCAGCAGCAGATATTACAATATCTGCAAGAATTGTATATTTCTTCAACTGCTCTTTGGGAGTATACTGATGAGATACTGTAACAGTGGCATGACCCCCGGGACCTTCATCCACCAGCTCCGTGTGCAGTAACATTGCAATGGGCATTCCAACATTTTTTGACCTTCCAGCCACAACCACATTCTTCCCTAGGGCAGGAACGTCAGTTCGCTTAATGATTTCCCACGCATCCCATGGGGTAGCCCGTAACATGGAATACTGGTGCAAACATATTTGCCCCACATGAATTACGTGGAAGCCAGCAACAGCCTTGTCTGGAGAAACAGCACTGCAGATCGTCCTCTTATCGATGTGCTCTGGAAGAGGTGGCTGGGCACGGAGGCATCTACATCATCATCGTTATTCAGTCTGAGGAAATTCAACAGTTCTTCCTCTGACGTTGAAGCCGGTTTCACAACTGTCTCACCGTTGATTCCCACATCTGCCGCTGCCCTGCTTTTGTTGAGGATATAGGAGTGACTTGCAGGATTCTCGCTGACCGGGATGGTGCTCAGGTGTGGTCATTTGTTACCGGAGTAACACCCACTCTCCCACCTCCTGCCACACGTCCTGCTTGATCTGCTGGGCCAGGTTCCTTCCAGAAGTGACTACAGTGAGGTGGAAGGAGTGCGGGGCAGGGAGCAGCTACGCTCGGGCTGTTGGGGAGCAGCCAACGCGGGCTCGAGGAAGCGGCAGCCAGAGCCCGCCCCGTGACCCTGCCAGGAGGGCTATTCTGCAGCTTTCTAGAAGACCTTCAAAGTATTTTTATTCTCTTTATTTATTTTTAGAAAAAGAGAGAAAAGGAGAAAGAAAGAAAGAAACAGCAAAAGAAAGAAAAAAAAGAATGCAAGAGAGAAAGAAAGGGGACAAGAAAGAGGGAGAGAGAATGGGATCCTTGTTTTATTGCCCAGGCTAGAATGCAGTCTAAAATTGGGTATTACAAATATTTTCTTGATCATTACTGATTTTTATTTCCTATATTGTGGCGGAAATGTTTATTCGTATATATG
>CAUYQU010077472.1:0-63368 GCA_963574635.1 Cheracebus regulus
ACATATGCTTGCAAGTGTCTTTATAATAGAACAATTTATAATCCTTTGGGTATATACCTTGTAATGGAATTGCTGGGTCAAATGGTATTTCTATTTCTAGATCCTTGAGGAATCACCACACTGTCTTCCACAATGGTTGAAAGAATTTACACTCCCATCAACAGTGTAAAATCGTTCCTTTTTTTCCACATCCTCTCCAGAATTTGTTGTCTGCTGATATTTTAATGATTGCCATTCTAACTGGAGTGAGGTGGTATCTCAATGTGGTTTTGATTTGTGTTTCTCTAATGACCAGTGATGACGAGCATTTTTTTCATGTTTGTTGGCTGCATAAATGTCTTATTTTGAAAAGTATCTGTTCATATCCTTTGCCCACTTTTTGATGGGGTTGTTTTTTCTTGTAAATTTGTTTAAGTTCTCCATAGATTCTGGATATTAGCCCTTTGTCAGATGGGTAGATTGCTTAATTTTTTCCCATTCTGTTGGTTGCCAGTTCACTCTATTGATAGTTTCTTTTGCTGTGCAGAAGCTCTTAAGTTTAATTAGATCCCATTTGTCTATTTCGGCTTCTTTTGCCATTGCTTTTGATGTTTTAGTTATGAAGTCCTTGCCCATGCCTATGTCCTAAATGGTATTGCATAGGTTTTCTTCTAGAGCTTCTATTGTGTTAGGCCTCATGTTTAAATCTTCTCTATCTAGAGTTAATTTTTGTATGACATATAAGGAATGGATCCAGTTTCAGCTTTCTGCATATAGCTAGCCAGTTTCCCCAAAACCATTTATTAAATAGGAAATCCTTTCCCTATTGCTTTTGTCAGGTTTGTCAGAGATAAGATTGTTTTAGATGTGTGGTATTCTTTCTGAAGCCTCTATTCTGTTCCATTGGTCTATATCTCTGTTTTGGTACCAGTACCATGCTGTTTTGATTATAGTGATCTTGCTTGAGTTTGAACTTCACTGCACCACTAACTGTGTGACCTCAGGCAAGTTACCAACACCTCTTGTGCCTTGCTTTCTTTATCTGTAAAATGCCTACCTTACAGAATGGTGACAATAAAATTACTTAGTACATGCAAGCAATTTGAACTGTGTCTGGAACATTTTAGATACCTTAGAATTATTATCTTTAATAATAGTTATTATCTTTAATGCTATTTATTTTTAACAGGATTTCTTTTAAAGTTTGATGTCAAATACTAAAAAAAAAAACAAAATTGTTCTTAATTTTTACATAATAACTATTAGCATTATATAATGTTGATAATTATGACAACTATTTAATTTTAGTTTTACCATTATTTATAAAATTTTATTTTAAAATTTTGTAATTTAACATGCAATAAGTACATAGAATATGGTTTACAGCTTTTCAAATATCCTAGTTGAAGTAAATGAACTCTAATTTATATTAATTATAAATTAGTACATGGATATTGCATGTACATTATCAAAACATATCAAGATAAGGATTTATTTAGAGCTGACTTGTGCTATATAGCCATAACACACATAGTAGTATCAGTTACTTAAAAAACTTACTTTTTTTGTTTAGAAAATATTTGTGTATTATTTCTCTGCTAATCTAAATATGAAAGATAGTTTGTTGTCCTAATTTCTAACCTACGCTTTTGCTGCTTACAATTATTAAATGATGAATTATAAACATTGTCAAATATCATACTTACTTCAAAATATAATTTGAAAATATATTATATAAAATATAATATTTGTACTGAGTCAATTAAGTGCAAAATATTTTGTAAGAGAATTATCACAATTCAGTGTGATTATTTGAATAATCCCTTACAACATTTTACTTCCTCGATGTGAATACTTACATTTTCCTGGGAACTCTTTGCTAGGAACTAGACCTAATCTTTAGTGTTATTTGGCATCCCTGATTTATCTTTTACCTTTAGTAATCACTTTTTGACCTCAAGTGAGTCAATAACCAAAGTATAAGAATTAATTTAAAATAAAGATAACAACATAGAATTAATCACTATGGCTACCAAAACATAAATATTATAAATTCTAAATGTTAAATATTATAGGAGCCAGGGAAAATTTCTTTGGTATGTGGTTCCTGGAGTCATATCCTTTGAGTGAACTACATAAATAAAGTAATAAATGATTTTGACTTAACTTTCACAAGAAGCCAATTACTACTCACAACTGTTATGCCATTATAAATAATATTGTATTATAATTCATTTCATGTAATTTGTTCTTAGCATTCTTTTAAAGAGGTATTATGAAAGACACAGTCAATTTGATGTATAGTCATGATGGAAAATATGATCTTAAAGATTCTCCAGTAGGTATGGCCTAGACATCATGGAATTTGCTTCTTTTACTACTTGTGTCATTTTCTCTCCAGAGAATTGAAAAGTATTTTTTCCCCTTTCCCTTCTACAGTACAGAGAAAATTACTATCAAGCCCATATATATATATATATGTATATTTACATAAATACATGTGTGTGCCTCTGTATGCTGGGTAGGGAGGGTCTATCATCTATCTAATCATCTATATCCAAACTCTGATTCCTTTATGATGCCTGTACTGTTCAAACTCTAGTCTGAGAAATCATCATCTCTTTTCTAGAGTGATGCAATAGGCTTCCTGCTTCTATTCTTTCTTGTTTTCCAGTTCATTTCACAAACAGAGGACAGACATGTGTAAAGCATAAATTAGTTCCAACTCTGCTTAAAACTTTTCAGCAGCTTCCACTTTCCAGTGGCTTTAGCTAAGGAAAGTGTTAGCCAACACTAGCTTCCCCCGTCTCCCAGGGAGGGGATGGAGAAAGGAGATGTTGCCTTCCTCTATCCCCTCCACTGCCTATCATTTGATCTCTCCTTCCCAAGAGCAGTAATTCCCAACTCTGTTATCCTCATCCTCCCACTACATTCACATTATTGCTGTCCCTAGATCCTTATACTTCTGCTCATTCTTCCTGGAATTATTTCCTGAGAACTCTGGTTGCCTCTTTTTGATAACTGATATCTCTATTCCAATGTCACCTCCTTGAAGAAGACTGTCCTAAGCACTCTAAGTAAAACGGATCTCCTTTCTTCCAAGTTATTTTCTATTCCTTCACCTGGTTTAATTTTCTTCATAGCATTTACTGGGATTTGATACTACATTACTTACATTTTCATGTCAACATTATGGTCTTCTTTATTACTGTGTCTTTAGTTCCTTCAGATGTGTCTGGCACATAGTAGGCATGCAATAAACAGTTGTTAAAGAAAGGAATGATTATTTTTTCATATTGTACTATTTTTAACTCTATGATTTCACAATTCCTACCCATGCTTCAATTAAAATAGCCTCAGCTGTCTTACATGAAAGTTTGCTATTCCTAGAGTACACAAGGAAATAACAATTAAGACATTTTTCATGATTTTTATTTTTTTCTTACATTAAATCTTCTGACTCTTTTTTTTTTTTTTCTTTTTGAGATGGAGTATTGCTCTGTTGCCCAGGCTGGAGTGCAGTGGCAGAAGCTTCACTCACTGCAGTCACCAGCTCCTGGGTTAAAGCAATTCTCCTGCCTCAGCCTCCTGAGTAGTTGGGATTACAGGCTCCTACCACCACATCCAGCTAATTTTTTTATTTTTATTAGATACAGGGTTTCACCATGTTGGCCAGGCAGGTCTCAAACTCCTGACCTCCGGTGATCTACTCACCTCAGCTTCTGAAAGTGCTGGGATTACAGGCATGAGCCACCATGCCCCGCCAGTCTTCTGACTCTTAACCTCAACTTTAAAATGCCTCTCTCATTAAGGGTAAAAGTCTAGAAAGGATATTAATTTTAAATCATCTTTCAGAGTTTACACAGGTGATGACAGAAATATAATGTGCTTTTGTTTTTCTTTTAGATCTCCAACTAAAGACATGGATTCAGAAGAGAAGGCAATTGTGGTTTGGGTTTGCCAAGAAGAAAAGATTGTCTGTGGGCTAACTAAACGCACCACGTCTGCTGATGTCATCCAGGCTTTGCTTGAGGAACACGAAGCTACGTTTGGAGAGAAACGATTTCTTCTGGGAAAGCCTAGTGATTACTGCATCATAGAGAAGTGGAGGGGCTCAGAACGGGTTCTTCCTCCATTGACTAGAATCCTGAAGCTTTGGAAAGCATGGGGAGAGGAGCAGCCCAATATGCAATTTGTTTTGGTGAAAGCAGATGCTTTTCTTCCAGTTCCTTTGTGGCGGACAGCTGAAGCCAAATTAGTGCAAAACACAGAAAAACTCTGGGAGCTCACCCCAGCAAACTACATGAAGACATTGCCACCAGATAAACAAAAAAGAATCGTCAGAAAAACTTTCCGGAAACTGGCTAAAATTAAGCAGGACACAGTTTCTCATGATCGAGATAATATGGAGACATTAGTTCATCTGATCATTTCCCAGGACCATACGATTCATCAGCAAGTCAAGAGAATGAAAGAGCTGGATCTGGAAATTGAAAAGTGTGAAGCTAAGTTCCATCTTGATCGGGTAGAAAATGATGGAGAAAACTACGTTCAGGATGCATATTTAATGCCCAGTTTCAGTGAAATTGAGCAAAATCTAGACTTGCAGTATGAGGAAAACCAGACTCTGGAGGACGTAAATGAAAGTGATGGAATTGGACAGCTGGAAGAACAACTAAAATATTACCGAATACTCATTGATAAGCTCTCTGCTGAAATAGAAGAACAGGTAAAAAGTGTTTGCATTGATATAAATGAAGATACGGAAGGGGCAGCTGCAAGTGAACTGGAAAGCTCTAATTTGGAAAGTATCAAGTGTGATTTGGAGAAAAGCATGGAAGCTGGTTTGAAAATTCACTCTCATTTGAGTGGCATCCAGAAAGAGATTAAATACAGTGACTCATTGCTTCAGATGAAAGCAAAAGAATATGAACTCCTGGCCAAGGAGTTCAATTCACTTCACCTTAGCAACAAAGATGGGTGCCAGTTAAAAGAAAACAGAGCAAAGGAATCTGAGGTTCCCAGCAGCAATCGGGAGATTCCTCCCTTTACTCAAAGAGTATTTAGTAATTATACAAATGACACAGACTCTGACACTGGTATCAGCTCTAACCACAGTCAGGACTCCGAAACAACTGTAGGAGATGTGGTGCTGTTGTCAACGTAGTTCGAATGGGTTCTTTCTGACCTGATTTCATGTTTTAGTTTTTCTTTAATTTAATAGGAAACCTTATTTTAAATACAGCTTTCTGAAAATAAATGTAAATCATATTATAGTATTCAATAGTTAATAAAAAGTAGAGAAATGTGTTGTTTTTGATGTGAGATTTCCAAGGGGACTTCAATTATATTACAAGTTTAAGCAACGAACTATTTATTACAAACACAGCACAAACAGCTTGTAGGTGTAGAACACAGAAATAATTTGATGGGAATCATATGATAATCTTCCAGAGCTTCTGTGGAAAATGATTTACATAAACTCAAAAAGCAATCCTCAATATTAGACAGTCCAAGTATTCACACATAAAGAAATAGAGTTAAAATGTGCTGTAATATATATTTTTTCAACACTGTATCATAGGAATTTTTAAATCTGTAAAGTATGTGGGAGCTACTGTGTTGTAACTGCATTAATTCAAATTCTAGTTCTTTTAATTGATCCTTTGATAATACAATGTGTCATGTATATCACTTCCTGAGCCCTTCTACCTATTGAGACCGATGAAACAGGCTGCTGTTGGGACATGTATAAATATTGGCAGGAAATCAGACATGTATAGGGTATAGATAAGGCAGGGCCAACTGCTGTGTACAAACAGCAGTTTTTATAAAGAACCCTAAAATTATTAAGAGCTATGCATGGGTTTTTGCTACCTGGCAATACAGAGCTCCTGACCAAACCCATGTTCTGTGCAGGTTTATTCACTAAGTGAGCATTACAGAGAAAATCAGAGTCATAGTATTGTTTGTGTCCTGTCTACAAAAGTTGCAGTAATGGAATTTGGAATCCTCTGTGAATAAATAGAATTCCATATACCATAATTATCAGCATTTTGTCTCTGAACCTACAGAGGGGAAATCACATGGACAAAAGACTTATTTTGCTAAAAAAAAAAAAAAAACCTTAGTTCTTAAAAACACACTAGTAAAATCCCAAACACACTAGTAAGAATCCAAGAAATAGAAGTGATTGTTTAGGTCTTATCTTGACTGACAGTCATTACTATGGCAGACTATGGTTTTGCTTGTTTTTTAATTGCAAATGTGTTTTCTTCTTTCTTCCTTCTTTGCTTACTTTTTTCTTATCTGCCTTCCTGCCTGCCTTTCTTCCTGTCTTCCTACCTTCATTTCTCCTTCTCCTGTCTTCCCTTTCTCCTTCTCTTCCTTCCTGCCGAAACACCATGTAATTATAAAAAAATAATTAATTTTTATTGTACTGTTAACTGAAGACTGCTGCAGTTTATTTTTTATTTAGCGGATACCGTTCCTGTATGTCAGTGCACATGTAAGTAGAAATATTACGTTACTTAATTTTAATATATGGACATTGGTTGAGAGTCCCAATCTTTCTCATTTCTTCTCTTTTATTCTTATGCATAGTTTAGTGCAGGTTTTAACTCAGTTTCCTTATTGTATTACTTTCAAAATTTGAAAAGTATTTACTTTTTTTTAAAGCAACTTTATTGTTAACTCATTTTTAAAAATCTATTGTTTCTTAAATATTCTTAATGTATTTGTTCTGTCCTGTTTTTTAACCCATCTTTGGGAAGATATTTAGAATGTTCTTACCATTTCAGTTTTGTGAGCATTTATACTATAATTTCTTGCAACAAAATAGATATTTTCAGGTCATATTTCAAGTTAGCTGGTAAGAAAAATAGAAGTTTCCATTCCATGGAAAAATACAGTGATAAGGAGCAATAATTCTGACTTTTTCTTTTCTTTCTTTTTTTTTTTTTTGAAGAAAAGATGGAATTGAATAGCCATCAGTGAAAGGAAAGTTCAACTGCTTAAGAGTCCATAAAATTATTCAACAGTATAAGCTACTGACATATATTTATTTTTCACTAATGGGGATCAAATTCAGAAGATCATCATAAATGGTAAACCAATTGTAACATTTTCCTACAGTGGAAGTAATCTCTTTGGATTACTTTTCTCTTTAGTGAGAAAATAATGAAATAATATGCTCATCTATTTGACTAATTATCTAAATTCTAAGGGGGTTTTGATAAGAAGTAGGCCTGGAGAGATAATTTCATCTTAGAAACTTTGCATTCTGTTTTTATACATTTAAGTACAATAATGCATTTAAGGGTTAATTCGTCTACATTTTACAGTAAATAATGTTTGCAAGTCTTAGCAGTACCATTGCTTTGTAAATTCATTTTAGAATATCCATTTGCTCATTAGTTATAAAAATGTATTTGTGTTTTGATCATTACAATCATTAAATTTTAATCATTTATCAGCTACTATAGTGAATCTCTTAATTTACAGCTATATGTTAATATATTAACAGAAATAGAAATACTGAAATATAATGCCCTCCTGTCTGGATACTGAACTATTTGTTATTAAATTAAGTGAGAATTAGAATTATAAACATAGAACTTGATAGAAAGCTTAATATTATCATTATCTATAGAAACTTTAAAGTATAAATTCTTGAGTAACCTTACAGGTTAACTATGATATTTTTATATGCAGCTAGAAGAAACAAACCAAAGCTGACTATTCTTAATTTTGGTAACAAGACCTAGATTCAACCTTGTTCATCCTTCCACTTGGAATTCTCCTTTTTTTCTTTCTGCTATACTTTGAAATTTATCCTTTCCACAGTCTTTTTAATTTGCTAGCTCTTCTATGAAATATATTTGTTCCATTTAATCAGTTGGAATATCATCTCTGAACCCAGAAATATTTTAGAGGTACTTCTCATAAGAAGCATTTTTATTCTGGCTTAGGCTATATATATATATTTATACAATTAAATAATTTCCCTCCTTCAATGGATTCTTATTATACTACCTTATCTTCTGTCTTGTTAACCTTACTCTTTCCTATTAACTTCTTTGCCTCGTACTCATTTTTTGAATTGAATGGGTAAATTTTAGAAGTCTGTAGCTTTTGTGTGCATGTGTTTTCATACATGGTAAATGATACTTGTGCATTTTGCACATGAATCAATATGTATTTTAGCAGACTTAAAACATTAACAGTAATTGACCTTATAAATTTGGGGACAGAAAGCTAAATCTTCATTCTACTGTGATTTTTTAAATGTGGCATAATTTTAATTTTGAAATTAAAATTAATGACACAAAATTACTGACATAATACTCAAATGCTGTCTCCTTTAGCTGATTTAATGGTTAAATTACAGAATTTTTTATTGCGTTGTGTGCTTATAATAAAAAAAACATATTTTAGAGTGGGGTTTTAAAAAAGAGACACACAAATTAACTTTAAAATCTTCTAAACAAGATATCTATTTCATTTTGCTTCATAAGTAAAATAACACCTCATTAGTGTGTAGTAGGTATTCTAATCCATTAAAATTTTATTTTTATATTTATTTAAATATCTACTGTACATGACAAAATATATTTCTGTGGCTGCATTTTATAATTATTTTCCAAGTATACATATTGTTCTATTTAAAACATATTTTTTTTAGTGAAAAGAAATACATTTTATCTTGATATGTAGTTTGTAAATATTAGACTATTTCTTTTCATGCTGCCTGATTGGTTTAATAAACATGATGTGACAAATATTAAGTATATATCATTTCTTCATGTTGTAACTCATCCAAAATAATAAAAGAAATAATTGTACCTTTCATGTGATATTGTTTTGGTGGGTCTTTTATTTGGCTATATTAAAAATATTAAAAATAAATCTTCTTTCAGTTTGAGTTACATAATTATTGCCATTTTTTCTTTTTTCTTTTTCTTTTTTTTTTTTTTTGAGACAAAGTCTTTGTCTCCCAGACTGAAATGCTCTGGCGGGATCTTGGCTCATTGCAACCTCCACCTCCCCAGTTGGGTTCAAGCAATTGTGGAGTCTCAGCCGCCCTAGTAGCCGAGACTACAGGCGCCCACCACCACACCTGGTTAATTTTTTTTTTGTATTTTAGTAGAGACGGGGTTTCACCATGTTGCCCAAGGTGGTCTCAAACTCCTGAGCTCAGGTAATTTGCCCCCTCCACCTTCCAAAGTGCTAGGATTACAGGCATGAGCCACCGCGCCCGGCCATGAATTATATAATTGGTAATCTAATGCACAATTTATTTTAAGATTAGTTATTTAGTGAAAATATTAGTATGTAGCAAATATAAATATATAGCAAATAAAATTGAACACAAATTTTTATTAGGTTTTATACATATTTGTTCCAATTTATTGTGGAAGAATATGCACACTCTTACTGATAGTTTTCTTACCTAACTCTTTACTCATTCTGAGATGTTGTTATTCTGGAGATGGCCCTAAATTGTTCATATAGAGATTCCTTACTTTGTTTGATGGCAGTAGGGAAATTTATTGTATCAATTGTAATAATTTATTTAACTAATCCCTTCCTTATGGGCTTTTAGATGTCTTCCAATAATTTACTATTATAAACAATGTTATTCCATCAATGCATTTCTGTAAGACTAGCTTGCCAGATGAAGAAATATTGACAAGGGCATTTTTAGTTTTAGTAAACATTGATAATCAATCTTTATAAAAATTAATCTTTATGTACTGAGTTGCTAATGTACTCTTCCCACCCACAGAGTGTGCTATTTGTCTTTTAACTTTTTTATCTTAATGCAAAAAATTAAGTTATATAGTTCAATATATGGATAAGTAACTTGGGAAGTGTTTTATGGTCATTTTTAAAAAGGCCTTCAAGCTGCATGATAAATAATTTTAAAAATAATTTCTCTAATACTTCTTTAGAGTGCATTTGTGCTTTAGTTTTAAACTTTCAATCATCTGAAATTGAGTTTGTTACAACACTTAAAAGTGGGGAGATAATTGAGTCTTGTTTAGGTGATTACAAGGTATTCACATTATCTGCCAAATAATATTGTGCCACTGTTTTTAAACAGCTCCTTTATTGTGAACCAAATTCTGGTACATATTTTTAATCTATTTTTGGACTTTTTATACCATCTCATTGCTTTGGCTGTGTATTCACGTTCAAAATCTACATGATTTGAATTATGGTGAATTTATAATCCTTTTAAGATTTGGTATACTTTAATTATTTATATATTCCTATTACTCATGTTTATTTTTAAAATTTTCCTGTTCTTGCTTTTTAAATTTTACAATATTTATAATCATCTTGCACAGCTGCAAACATAATCTGCTGGTATTTTAAATTGAGACCACCTTAAATATATATATACAATTAGGGAAAACCAACTATTTTAATAATGAGACTTATTGTCTGAGAGCCTCATGTGTTTCCTTTTGTTCAAGTCTTCAATTATGTCCCTCAGCAGGATTTAAAACTTTATTTTATTCTTTCACAAATAGTGCAAGATTTATTTCTGAATTTCATACCTTTTGTGTCACTGTCATAAATGAGGTTTTTCTCCCCCCATTAGATTATTCAATTGATAATTATCTTCATATAAGTTAAAATGTGGAAATTCCCTACTCATTGATTGTTTTAAGCCCACACTTCAGAAGTATATTTTATTCATTGAATTCAATAACTTCACTGATTAATAGTACATTAATTCTTTATAGTACTATTATACTACACTACATCAATCCTTTATAGCACATTCATGCTTTAGTTTTAAACTTTCAACCACATTTTCAAATTACTGTTACTCTCATCAATGTAGACTTTCTTTATTACACTATTTTGCATACCAGAAAAGTAAACTGAAAAAAATTAGAAAATTCTCTGAAATTTCAAACAACTATCCTTACCCTGGGAAAATGAATTAACTGACCAACAAAATTAAGATTAAAACATATTTGAATGCAAAGAAGTCTAAGATTTGTACTAATTTGCGTAGGATAGAATATCTACTATTTAACAAGTAATATTTGTAATGGCCATGATATAAATAAAAATAGGATGTATATTTTATCATCGGTTCAGTTAGGAACTTTATGAGGCTACAAAATGAATGTTTGCATAAGAAAAATGGTTAACCTGCAGAGTTTCTCAGGAAGAAAAATGGTTAACCTGCAGAGTTTCTCATTTATTCATTTCTCAAGAAGAATAAATGACACGAGCTTGTTATATTAAGTAAAAATGCACAGAACAATCTGCTTAAAACAAAGGAGGGCCTTAGTAGATCAAGTCTGATAATAATTTATGAGGCTGAGACATAAACATAAAGACGGGGGGAATTTAGGTTTTTTCTTGAATGATGATTGCTATTATGCTTATTTTCCAGAAATTCAGAAGTCCAAGTTGACTTCAAAGTCTACAGAATATTGTTAATATGCTTCTATAGGTATGTTGCTTCAGAAAGTGGTAATCAAATTATCAGTTATTGAAACAGTTGTCTCAGCACAAGTATTATGTAATTTCTGCTAGGATGAAATAAAAGTTCAAAAAAGCTCAATGTAGGGAGGATATTTTCTTTAGTTTTGTTTAATTAATATCTATAGGAGTAGTTAGTGATAAATTAGATCACTAATTATTATTCTGAAATGAGAAAATGATGCTTACAAGCTACTACTTAACAATTCAAACAATGAGAAAACAGAAAAAAAAAGTAGAGATTAGAGAACATCTAGTTTTTGTATTAACTTGATGATTTCAGGCATGACATATTTCTTTTCCACTACAAATATATTTCAAAATATAGGATCTTTATAATTTAAAAAATTTTAAAGTGTTTCCTGGATATGATATCCTTCTGACTTTCTTATTTCTTTGCTGAGGCTCTTTAAAGACTTTTATGAACATCAAACAGCTACAGAGTAATGAGCAATGTCAAAATCAACTGAGAACTGGAAACCTGAAGGCCATAAACAATTTGAATTCCAGGATGTTAGATTCCAACCTAGAAAATAATTAAAAATAAAAAAATTAAAAAGTTAAACTAGATAGTCTTTAAGATTTTCAGCTTGGTCAAATTTTATTAAATAATGTATTAAATGGATTTGGTACATGCACAACAAATATTAGGTGTTTATTTGTTGGACATGGCTCTATTCATTTTATTCTGGTAGAGCCACCTTAAGAAAAGGTTAAAGTAGTCTACTAACTGAAAAAGGAGAGTGTTAAAACTCAAAACTCTGCATCTCCTGATACGTTTACTCTTATCTCTCATTTCTTTCCAGATTAGTAAGGGTGGGGCTGTAGGGTTGTTATTATTGGCCATGATAGACAAAAGAGTCATGGTTATGTTAGTTAAACAATGTATGGCCAGGAAAAAATTAACATTATGTGTGTTTCCAGAACAGAAAAAGCTATTCTGGAAACAGAGGTGGAGAGAAAAGTAACTTGTAATAGTTATTTTCATAACTCTAGTGCCCAACAGAAATTAGAACCTAATATTTGCCAATAAATGTTAATAAAATTAGATATGTAACTAAAGGGCAAGCATGGTGCCCAGAGCTTTGTAGTTATTCTATAAATGTTAACTCTTATTATTGTAAGTAATGAAAGAAAAGTTAAATTTCTATCATGGGTAAAATATTGCTTACATGCTTTATTTAAAATGAACACTACTTTCTTTCCTGTTTCCATCACTCAGGGCAAATATACTGTTACTTATACAGATACACAATCAAGATATGGTTTTTACATTTCAAATAGTATTTTTGAAGTTTTACAAATTACTCTAAGCAGCATTTTTCATATGCCAGACAAGGGAACAGAAACGTTTTATACCTTTTCAGAACTGAAACTAAAATTTTGAAATGTTTGTTAGTATCATGTGAAACTTGCAAGCCACTCTTCTCTGATAAGTGCAGGTACATGGCATGGTGATTGGTAATAATTGTTCTGCTTTCCAAGCAGAGATCTTTTGACCAAAACTCTAAATTACCCTTGAGAGAAAGAGCCCAAAGATGGATATCAAAGTACATATCCCTCTTTTAGCATCCACCGATAGCACCCCACTCCTGAAGTCGTCGTTCAAAAAATTATAAAATACAGAAGTGTCAAATAATATGAGAAAGAGCAGTTTCACAAAGGATGAGGGTGGTAATGCTAACTGGGATTTATCATTCAAAACTAAGACAGACTAAGGAAGAAAGTGTCCTGAGTTGGACATTTAACTTTTAGGTCAAGCCAAGTCATGAATCTTTTGGAGATAATTCTCAAACCTGTTTCCACAACAAACACACAAAGAGTACTTGTTAAAAATCCAGATTCTTGAACTTCACCCTGGTGAATTTGATTGAGGTGGTTTGGATTGCAGCACTAACTTTTGTGATTTTAAATATCTAGCCAAATGATTCTAAAGAAATGGCATTAGAATGTGGTTTATTAGCTCACAGCAAACCTGATGACTAAACACTTTACCAAGCTAAATGAAGGAATGTGGAGACCAAGCATTCCTAAAGTGATCCATAGAGCTCATTGGCTTAGAAGGAACATAAAAAGCACTAGGTCCCAAGCCGAGGATAACTGGGAAACAGAAATGTGTTAAAGGGCTGCTCCATAGACTACAGGTGCTCAAGGCTTACTGTCTCTTTTTTAAATAGTGCCTAATCTAAGATGAAAATGAAAGAATTAATCAGACCATTGCGGGAACTCCTGTTATCATACAAGTACTACAGATATTTTTTATGTGACTTATACTTTTTTCCTCAACTATGACATTAACAGGGCTTGTACATTAGTTAACTGTCCAAAAGTGTCATTTTTCTTGGCTCAAATTAAATGTAATTTATGCTACAAAATAAGACAAGTCCTCTTTAAGAAGCTGGACATATTTGGTTCAAATTTGGGTTCAAGCCCCAGTTACTTGCATGATTTTAATCAAATAATTCAACTGTTCTGTTCATGAAGTTCCTCAACTGGAAAATAATAATAATAATAATAATAATAATGTCTAACTTTTTGGAATGCTTTAAGGATAAGAGATGTAGCATGAAAAATACTCAGCATCTCACCTTGTATAGAGTAGACCCTTATTATTATAGCAACTATTATTAGTCCAGGATTTTCCTCATTTTATAATGAAGGGTGCCTCACTATACTTAAGTCAAAAGACATATCAGTGCCCATCAGTTTGAAGAGTACGTTATGCTGCAGTTTCTCTCTGGGCTCTTGGGAATTATTTGTAGGGTAACTATTTGTTCATTCTACTGTTATTACATTTGGGTATTTATGCAACTTTCACTCTATTATAAAAGCGTATTTAAACTATTTTACTACAGTCCATCACTGAAATAAAAAGTGCATGTGAATCAAAAGAGAACAAAAACAGAGGTATAAGATCAGATATAACATAAGTATTATTATAAGCAGTGAGTGTGTTCTTCCTGACTACACGTTCATACTTAATTTGGGGCAATAGCCAAAAGTTTCCTAACACCTGGTAAGATAACATGAAGTTGCACTGTATATGGTCATTGAAAAGATTTTCTATTCACAAATAGACTGAGCAATTAAAGGCAGGAGAAACATCCAAGTATCCCAGAACAGACCACAGAATTTTCAAAGTTAAGAGGTTGATGTAACTTATGTGCTATAAAGACTATTGCTCAGGTATCAAATGACAATTTGTCAAAAAAAAAAAAAAAAAACTTGTTTTATTTTTTTAAAAAATCATTTTCCCAGTAATGCTTAATTATGTTAAGGAATCAATTTATGGCCAAGGAGAATTGCAGATTATTATATTTCATGGTTTTCTCAAAATAAAGAAAGGTCATAAATACTTGTTATAAAAACCAGTATTTAACATATATATGAATTAATCATAACTCTCAATGCTTAAAGTGATATGGAATAATTAAAAATTCTTAATGAGAACACTTAGACCTAAATTGCTGATATAACACAGAAAAAAAAAGATATATGATTGTTGGCTAAAAATACTACAGCATGTATTTTTTTATTCTACAAAAACTGTTTTTAGAAAGTCTGTATTACTGTAAGTATAGTATAGATATCTTATTTTAAACAGGCATTTTATAATAGATAACATCAAGAATGTCACAATCAAGACTTCGATTTCCAAAAAATGCAAAAGATTGTAACAAAAAATTTATTATGTAGATCTATCAATCAGGAAAAAATTTAAATTGCTATACAAAGGAAAACTTGCTACGGCAAGTGCAAAAATTTATCTCAGTGACTTATGTTATTTTGTCTTAGGTACTCTGTGTAAGTAATTATTTTTGTTTATTTGAAAAAAATGCTTAAGAAATCACAGTGGAGTAGAGGATTTAAATTTTAACAAAGGGAGGTAAAGTAGGGAAAAAAAGTGATCAAAGATGAAAAATAATCCTGCAATATTGAGTTTTGAGCCTTAGAAAGTGATAGTAAGCAGTTGACTCCTAGTGTGAAATTAGAAATGAATTTCGAGGTCATACATGTGAATTAAAGTTTTCCTTTTCTAAGCTTCATTTAAGTCATTATCTTCAAACCACATTAGCATTCTTTTTAGCAAAAGTATTGTTTTATAATATTTTGGAGAACGAAGAAGATTCCATGTCCACTTATCAGACAAGGTGGAGTTGAGAGAAGCTGGGGGAAAGCAAAATGTTGAGCAGAAAACAAATCATAATATGAGAGAACTCAGTTAATGGCTAAAAGTGATATGTGTACTATAATCGTCATAAATATGGTGTCCTATATTATTTTTAATTTTATTGTTTGTATGTGGAAGTTGTAATCGCCATTTAGGCAAAAAAACTTTTAAAAGCACCTTGTCTATACCTAATGTAGATGACGGGTTGATGGATGCAGCAAACCACCATGGCACATGTATACCTATGAAACAAACCGGCATGTTCTGCACATGTACTCCAGAACTTAAAGTATAATTTTTTAAAAAAGCGTCTCGTCTGCATTTAATTAACTCAACTGTTTATAATGGGCGGTTTGTGTCAAAGACGTGTAATGCTGTTATCTAGTTTCTTTTGTTACATTCTTCTATTTTGCTTCTCCTACAGAATGTCATGTACAATATACCTGTTTATCAATTGGATAAAAAATTATTCAGTGATCAGCCCAGTGGAAAGCAAATATTAATATGAATTTAAAGCTTTTTTCTACAGTCTTGGAAGTATATCTTATACCTAGAATTGTCATTAGAAAAATATACTAAATTGGCCAGTCATGGTGGTTCACACCTGTAATCCCAGCAATTTGGGAGGTCTGAGGTGGGCGGATATGGTTTAAAATGCAGCTATGGTTTAAAACTGGATATTTGGCCAGGCACGGTGCTTTACGCCTGTAATCCCAGCACTTTGGGAGGCCAAGCTGGGCGGATCATCTGAGGTCAGGAGTTCAAGACCAGCCTGACCAACATGGTGAAACTTATCTCTACTAAAAATACAAAAATTTGCAGGTGTGACGGCACACACCTGTAATCCCAGCTACTCAGGAGGCTGAGGCAGGAGAATCACTTGAACCCAGGAGGCAGAGGTTGCAGTAGCTGAGATCATGCCACTGCACTCCAGCCTAGGCAACAGAGTAAGACTCTGTCTCAGAAATAAATTAATTAATTAAAGAAAAAAAAAGAAAAATATATTAAATCAATGTTTTATATGAAGTATTTAGCTTCAACACCATATACTATATATCACTCTATTTGTAAAAAGAGCTTTCAAACACTCTACAGAATATTCTTTCTAAAAGTATTTCAATGAAATAACTTACTAATTATTTGAACATTGTTTTAACAACTACAAAACACTGATAAAGTCTTCATGATTCTATGATATTAAACAGCACAAAAAAGTTTACATCAAATAGTTGCATATTGCTAAGAGTTTGCAAACAAAATTTAAAATGTCAACTTAACAAAGGTCTCCCAATGTGATTTCTTTAAAACAAAAAAAAGCAAAACAAAAAAATTAATATAGAAAAATAAATTGAGAGGAAAAAGATAGGAGTGGCAAGTTTCCATTCTATTTGGTAATCGTAGGAAATACTAGAACATAGATTCCCTATAGCACATGAAAGGAGAGCTTCAAGTGGCTTTATTCGTATATGAAAATGAATGATTACTCCAGAAGCCTGAGGAAGATGGAGGTAGTCAGATTATACAAATTTAAGCAAAACAATTTTAAAAAGAATCAAATGGCATTTAAATTAGGGTGCATCTTAGACTTGGATTTTGAGTTTCCAGCAATCTTTAGAAACATTTATAACATTATTTTAATATCTGTGAATAATTATCAATAACATTTAACTATCTTCCTCTAATATTATTTTACTTTAGTTAAGCTAGAGAGAAGGCAATTTATGACTGAACTTTGGCATGTAAGGAGTTGGAAAGAGACTAGATTCTACCTTTATCTTAATGTCATAATTTTAAAAGGATTATTTTAGCAATTAACATGTTGGATGTACATGTAGTAAACATACCATTCTTAGGAAGAAAATTACATGGCCATTATTTCACACACAAAATAATGAATTGCAATGACTGAGAATGAAGGACCCCCAAATCACTATAAAAATATTAAATTATCTGCTTATTTTGAACTGAAAATCCTTCAGACTTTTCATACATACACAGAAAAGCAGCTTCTCATATCTAATGAAATTAAAGTATGTGATATGAGTTAAATATTCAAAGCCTGATGCAATGATGTGTCATTGCCAATAGAGTGAAGGTCTCTGTCACCATGGAAGCTCAGGTGAAATTGTCTCTGTAAGTTTTCGTCTCCACCTTACTATACCTAATACCACTGTTAGCTAGGCTCACGGGTAATCACTACTTTAAGCTACACCCCACGATCTTAAATTTATAGTTAGAGCCCATGCTCAGTGTTCATTATTCCCCATAGATACAAATTAAATGAGGCTTGAAGAGTATACGCTTTGTCCAGGCTAAGTGAGTAATGAGTTTTCATGCATAATGCCAAGGAAATTTTTCTAGATGGTTAGAACAAGAACACACAAGTCAGGAAAAGAAAAAAGAAAAAAAGATTGATGATAGCTTTCCTAAGCAATCAGTGCTCAATTGTCAAATATGTGAATCACCCTGGCTGCTGCTTTCTCCTCATTTTGCCTGCATTTTGGGAGATTGAACAGTTAACTCTGTTAACCAGACATCAGTTATTTAAATCGGCCTTTTCAGAATCTCCTTTGACTCATTATTCTACCAACTCCTCATATTCAGTATTTCCAAGACCAGTTAATTTTTGTCATATATTTCTCAGAAATTCAATCTTTCTTTTATCATAGTTTTTTAAGTTAGATCTGGGGAGAAATTAAGAGTTTACATACACCAAACCCATCATGTTACAAGAGCAAAAAGAATCCCAGATAACTGAAGGTTTATAGTTAGTAGTGAAATTATTACTGCAGTTCAGACCTTTGAACTCTCATTAGAGCACTTTATTAATTCTTCAAATTGCCTCAAGGAAAAGTGGATTCCTCACATTTTTCTGTTAATGCAACCTTTGCTGTTTTAATTCTGAAAAAGAATTTATTCAACTGTAGCTAAATTTTAATATTTTCCTTAATTATAATATTCTCTTTCTTAGGAAAAACAAAGCATAGAAAGTATCACATTGCCCAGGAAGAACTTGAGCCTGGAGTTGAATTCTCCTGTAACTCACACCATGTATCCAGAGAAACAACAAACGGATAGTTGCAATATCCTGTTTATCTTTGTTCAACTATCTCTTCATGCTCAGTCACTAGGAAAATGCCTACAATTGAAAAATGTTTAATGAACATTGATTGAATTCAAATTCATTAGTCATTTGACAACCAGTGGCACAATTAGAAGACCTGTACCTTTTCATCTATTTCAACAAACAGTTCACATTTTTTTTGTGTGTGTATCTCCTACAGGAAAATACCAGTTATTTCCAAAGCAGCAGAAGAGAGATGGTTTTAAATATTATAAATATTGGGCATCATTTATAGAAGCATTATTCCTTACGTAGCATTAATTTTAAAATATTTCCTTGTTGGTCTGTTGCTTTATTGCAGCAAATATATTTACAAGGCAAAATGCCCATGATTTATGAGCACTGACAGAAATATACCTCATCTAAGCAGAGACTCCTTAGTGAAGAGTTTGCACTACCACAGTGTTTCTTCAGTGAGTTCATTTATTCACTTCAAACTTCTGATGGACATGAGAGATGAGACCTCTTCTCTATGGGAACCCCATCAAGTAAATCCTATTATTTGTTCATTTACTCAACAAATGTATATTGCAAGTGGCTATCCGTTTTTTCAGTCCTTTCATCTTTAAGAGAGGAGTGACACAAGGACATTCCAGAAGTTATCTGTGAAGCTACCCTCTGGAGTGTGAGTCACTGTAAGGAGTTGACCTGCCTGTTTCCCTCACCCTTCCCTTTCTACCACTCCCAAGGGATAGCATGGGAGAGAGAGTTCACTCAAGGTGACAAATCTCCAAACAATTTGTTTATTCAGGCTCTCCCACTAATCCAATATCATAGATAACTGAGAGTTGAGTGTACTCTAATTATAACAAAGACATCTTGAAGTTTTGTCTGTAACCTAGAGCACACAACTTGGGATGGGTGAGGAACCTGAATTTGGATAGACCTGGACTTCAGGTAGCATATTTAGCCAAGAGAGTCAGAAGAGGGAGAGTAGATCCCAGTATTATAAATGGTATGAAAAAAAATATTATGACTAATAAAAAGAAATTATGGCTGGGTGCAACAGTTCAGCTGTGGGGTCCTCACTGCCTGTGCCATGTGCTGTTTTTACTCTTACAGTGCTACATCTTGTTAGACTGTGAAAGTACTGAAATTTCACTTTATGTGTTCAAACAATGGTTTGTGTAGCAGATTTTCTGCAGACTTTGTAGACTGCAAAACAAATGTCCCCTGTGTTCATGGGAAGCCAGTCACTTTTGACTGTACAGTGCAACCTTTTGTTGCTGGTGTTAAGAGTTAAAATCCCAAAGTAACTTTATAATCAACATGACTTGTAGATTTTGCTGGAAGCTTGCACAAACAGAATATGAATGTTCAATTCTACTAGCTCCATGAGATCCTGTCCTCAATGGCATTACGCTGCCAACTGCACGATAAACACATTCATGACTTGGGTAACTACTTTTTTCACAATGCTGTACTTAAATTGGACTGCAGGCTATAAGTGGTCTATTGCTCTGGCTCTAAGCATCACCCTTGGTGGCTTTGGAGCAGACCATTTCTACCTGGACCAGTGGCAAGAAGGCCTTGGCAAGCTCTTCAGCTTCAGTGGCCTGGTAATATGGACACTAATAGACATCTTGCTCATTGGAGTTGGTTACACTGGACCAGCAGATGGCTCTTGATAAATTTAGCTCTGATTATGTACTTTGAAGAGGAACAATGTTTAGAAAAGTCCTTTAGCCGGTAGGAGCTGATGTGGTATGAATGATGTATCTGTATATTTTTAATATGTAACACTTATACTTTGTCTTGATGAAGTAAAAAAGAAAAATGAAGCACTTAAAAAAATTAGAAGAAATTGAATATTCTAAATATTGGAAGAAATACACCTATACAATATTTATAGTATATATAATAATAACCTCAATTTAATACAGTTCTTTGATGCTTTACAAAAATCTCAAAGTATATTTTATCCATGATATTGATCAACCATCATAATTCATATAAAAGAAAGTTAAAAAACAATTTACCTACATTTTAGTGATGTTGAAACTAAGACACATCAATTACTTTTCTCCCAGCGTTTCCATATGGTTAAAATTGTAGGCAGAGAATAAGTATCCAGTTTTGTTTTTTTATTCTTGTTGTTTTTGTTTAGAGATGGTGTTTCACTCTTGTTGCCCAGGCTGGAGTGCAATGGCACGATCTTGGCTCATTGCAACCTCCGTCTCTTGGTATAAAGGGATTTTCCTGCCTCAGCCTCCCGAATAGCTGGGATTACAAGCATGCACCACCACACCCAGCTAATTTTATATTTTTAGCAGAGACGGGGTTTCTGCACGTTGGTCAGGCTACTCTCAAACTCCCGACCTCATATGATCCGCCCAGCTTGGCCTCCCAAAGTGCTGGGATTACAGGCGTAAAACACCGTGCCCGGCCAAATATCCAGTTTTAAACCATATCTGCATTTTGATTTCCAGAAATTATTTTAATTGATTTTTTTTCCTTTCCTTGTTTTATTTTTTCTTTTCTGGTGTGTGTGTTCCTGTGTGTGTGTGTGTGTATGTTTTAATACCAGAAGGTTTTTGGCTTTGTTTATTCAGCCAAAAATTAGAAACTCCCACAAAAATCCTTCATAATTTAACCTTTGGCTTCTACTTTGATAGAAAATTTCATAATTTACTTAACAAAACCCATTTAACAAATATTTGATGAGCCCTATGATGAATATAATACATGTTAAGTATGTGGTAGTTGCAAAAGAAGTATGATTCAAGATGGGGCAGAGTCCCTAAGAGCTTGTGGAGCAGGTAAAGCACACAACCATAATAGAGTTGAGTGATGATAATAAAAATAACATTACACTAACTTTAGGACTATGTGGAAGAAAAATCAGAAAAGATAGTTAACATTTTTGAAGACTAATATTTAGCTAGGAACTTTGCAATTACTATCTTATTTCAGTTTTACAACTCTGAGAGAAAGATGTCATCTCAACCTTACAAATGTAAAAAAAACTCAACCAACCAACCTGACACCAAAAGAGGATAAGCAAATTTCCCACTATAACAAGATCAGATTTGAAACTAAATCAAAGATCTTATTTTGGACCCCGAGGGACTTGGAAAGTTATACATAGGAAAAAAAAAAAACAGTGTAAGCAATGGGATAAAAAGATGAGTGAAGGAGCAAGAGCTCTGAGGAGTCTAGTCTTGTTAAATGAAACAGGCTTGGGGAAAGTGAGAAATAAATGTTGCACGAAGCTTATATTTAATTTTAGTAGCTAACAAATTGGCAATAGTATGATCAAACCATTTTCTGAAAATATTATTCTGAAAGGGTATATTGAATAGATACAACTGTAAAAATCTAAGCAGGAGGCAATGTGGCATTAACAGGTGGCTATGATTGGGGTTATTGAGCAAAATATGTGAGACGCTCAGTAATATTATCTGTAAGAAAGCATTTGAATATGTGGGTTATAGTGGAGCTAGAAGACAAAAAATAACATAAAATTATAAATTTCTCAGAATTAGTATGATCTCAAACAGACAAAATATTACAGATTTAGATTTATTTTGAGGTATTGTTTGAATTGAAAAATCAATTGCCATAACCAATAGAAATCCAGAGAGCAGTGACTGAAGACGATTATAAAGATCCCAGACCAATTAAATCAGGATACTTGGAGGTAAACATAATCATTAATAATTTTTAAATGTTTCCAGTATGCAGCCAAATTTAGAAGCAATACTACAGAGCATGAGAATTGAAGGTATGGATATAGATGAGATCAGCAGGTGGTGGAGTACGTAAATACACATGGTGGAATTCTGAATCAGCCAAGTAGACAAAGAAGAGACCACAGAGAGGTAGGAAAAACTGAATAGTGCAAGATCCTGAGGGCCAAACAAGAAAAGAAGCCAAATAAGCAGG
Source organism: Cheracebus regulus (assembly GCA_963574635.1). Lineage (NCBI taxonomy): Eukaryota > Metazoa > Chordata > Mammalia > Primates > Pitheciidae > Cheracebus > Cheracebus regulus. Next base: position 22,668 of record CAUYQU010077472.1, read on the forward strand.
GGTACTCAATAGGCCAACTGTTCATACACAATTAGGATGAGAACTGAAAGAAGGTTTCAGGTTTGTTGAAAAGGAAGTTAACTGCTGCCTAGAGAATCAACTTTCAGGAACGTGGTGAAGATCATATTACAGTTAATTGAGAGAATGAATGTTGAAAAAGGGGAGCTAGTTTATGTGAACTAGTCTTTGGAAAAGAAGTGGTCTGGGGGCTGAGGAAGAAAGAAATGAATTGAAGGAATTTGATATTTCCTGATGAATGACCTATGAACCGTTTAAACTGAAGGAAAGGAAGTAAGACAGAAAAAGATTAAACATGTATGTGAAATAAAAGACCAATGAAATCAAGTCCAGGAGAAAGTTAAGGAGCAGTGAGATGCAAATGCATATAGAAGATTAGTCCTGGGGAATATATTAGCACTATGTTCTTGGATAATAAAATGAATTAGGAAGAATGACTTTTTGTGTTGTTTTGGTATTTTATTTTTCTCTTTTTTTTATTTTTTGACAGTGCCTTCCTTCACATGTTCTAAGAATGACTCTGAATTCTCTAAGAATTAGAAGCCATGGTCATTTTCTTAGGATTTCAAAGTGAGATATGTACTTTCAGGAGAGTTAAGAAGATCTGGGTTAGTTTATGTGCTAACTTTGGTAATGTTATCAATAAGACACACAGAGATTTCAGAGTAGCAGTGGGGGCTCAGTAGGGATGTCTACTTTATTGGCACAGCTTTGAGACTTCTTTCAATAAGGCTCTGCTCTTAGGGAAATTGGGGGTAGGGTGATTGTGAAGTAAGTTTGCTGTGTATGTGATTCGTATTTGGAAACTGACAGGAAAGAAAGAGTAGAAGCAGGCCCATAGATTCTGAGAGATTTTATAGGAGTGGTAAGCCTATATGAAAATAGCCAAGTCTGGAGTTCCAATTGGTTACACTGATAAACAAAGCCAAAATGAGGAAAAGAGAGAGGTGCATGTAAATATTGACTGTGATGACCAGTAGTGGGGAATTTGTTCAATCAAGTAAAAAAGTGAAAGAAGTAAGATGAAAAAGGTGTTAAAAGAGAAATATTTCAGAGTTTATGCTTAGGCAGTGTAAGTTAATATCAAAATACACCTTGGAGACTAAGAAGTAGGGGCAATGAAGGTCACTAAATTTGAAGACTTTAAGATAGGCGATGTTGGGATATTAAAAACTCTTCATAAAGCCTTACAGTCTAGTCTATATAAACCAGTGAATAGAACATACTACAAGAAACAACATACTATGCATTCAAGGAAAATATTTTGATATTTTGACACAAGCATTTGCCAAGAATTGTTCACTGCAATGTTAGTCAGCTCTTTCAACAAACAGAGTAAAGGGTATCCATGGCCAATAATTTTGGGAAATATTGTATCCTTCCCTTAGGGAAACAGGAGGCTAGGAGAGCCAATGTGACACCATTTTAAAATCAACTAAATCTTAGAAACTAACAAGGTGCATTATTTGCCAGTCATAACCCATGATCCTAAGATGTTTATAGTTGAGGAAACAGCCTAAGGATACCTACAAGGGCACACTCCTACAACAGTAAGAAATCCAGATCCCAATACCCATAACAATATGTGCTTTCAAGATATTTATAGTTATGCTTTGATGTCTTTACACACTAAAATGACAAAGATAGTTTTCTTTAAATCAATAGAATAATAAATACTGTCATGCTGTCAGCCAAACTGCACGTAGGCACAGCGTAGTTTAGTCTTTACATGGACAAGACCACAATAGAAGAAAAACTTAAAGCCAATGTGTTTCTTTGCCTGCTTTGTGAGGATGCTTTACTCTGTAATGGGTATCTTCAGAAAGGGGATGTCCATTTAACTAGCAACACACTGTCTCTTCTCACTGCACCCTGTGACTCTATTTGAATTCTTTCCTATGTGGGATCCAAGAACCTTCTCTTGGGATCTAGATGAAGACCAAATTTTTCTGGTAACACTACTATCTAGTATTGGATATTTACAATGCACATTAGCACATTACAAGATCTGAGAAGGCCTAATGTAAAAACACACACACAAAATACACAATAACAAACTACTACCACAAAAAAACCTGCTTTACTCAACCTAAGTATGTCTAAACTTATTGAATTACTGAACTTCTATTTTCTGTTACACCTGAAAGATCCACTACAATCGCATTTATAGAACATCTTTGGAAAGTGACTTTCCTAGTTTAAATTTAATTGTAGTTTTAGCAATTATTATCTTAGATTAATCAGGAAGTAATTAAATTAATTTAGAATCTTTTATTTTCTTCTGCCTTTATTTATTGAATTAAGTAGCCAGCTAATTTCTATTTTTCCTTTAATTCACTAGACAAATGTTAACTTCCTTTACATTTAATTGTACATGAGTTGATGCATATATTTATGTACTGGTATTAGAAGAATATACAAACTCTCATGTTTCAAAAAATATGAGAGCATTATTGATAATCTTTGCCTTGAAATGTTACTAGATACAATATGATAGAGGATATTATAGTAACAAGAATTCAGAAAAAGAAAATGTTAACAGGTCCATCAACCATACACTTTTTTGTATGCAACCACATACACACTCACACACACGAGATATAATGCATGTGCATATACTGATTTATGTAATATACTGTATGAAACTCTAGGTCATGTATCAGAATGTTAATGAAGGTATATTATGTAGAAATTGATTTCATTTGGCTTGATTATGTATTCTAATTTTTCTTTTTTATTTTTTCTTCTTTTTTTGAGACAGGGTCTCGCTCCTCGCTCTGTCACCAGGTGCCAGGCTGGAGTGCAGTGGCATGATCTCAGCTCACTGCAAGCTCCACCTCCCGAGCTCAAGCAATTCTCCTGCCTCAGCCTCCTGGGTAGCTGGGACTACAGGCACGCATCACCATGCCCAGCTAATTTTTGTATTTTTTAGTAGAGACTGGGTTTCACCATGTTGGCCAGAATGGTCTCAATCTCTTGACTTCAGGATTCGCCTGGCTTGGCCTCCCAAAGTGCTAGGATTACAGGTGAGAGTCACTGCACCCGGCCTGTATTCTAACTTTTCTAATGTTACAATAATTAAATGGAAAGCTATTAGAATGAGGAAGCTCTAACACTCTGGGTTCCTTTGCTGTCTGCTTAATAAACTCCTAAAAACTGTAATTTGCAAAAGTTTATCTTTTAACACTACAATTATCATCTTATAACTGTAAGGATTATTTTTAAAAAAATCAATTTGACCACATGTTCCACTGACAAAAAGAGTTCGGTCATGGCTTAAAAAGGCTGCTTCATATTTTCATAGGGAATTACAGACAACTGCAACACAAATGTGAGTCTGTCTCATCTGCGGGCCCACACACAGGCTAAGAAGGAAGCTAGTTGGTGTTATATATAAAATTGTGTTGCCTCAAATTTATAAATATGCTAAAATATATGATTATAACTGCATTTGGTAGACAAAAATGTTTTCATAGACAAAGTATTCAATTAATTTCCAAACAATTCAAGAAGCAAATATTCATTTCAAATGAATAATAATCCAAATGTAGGCTAAAGTTTCTTAAAAGAATAATTTGAGATCAGGTATCCTGCTAGGTTGAACATTATAAAATTATTGCTATTAAACTATTTTTTTTTAACTTAGCTCCGACTAAAACTTAAATGTGCATGAAATACGGATGTTAATCATTTACAATAGAGTATATCTGCTGAACTGAAGGTTAGTTCCTGTATAGAAAATAACTTGAAAGAAGAGAATAAATATTTTTGTTGTTTAGAATTGCAAACATCTCTATTGTTTTCCCTTTCTTATTTTCTTATATCTAATGGTAAAGAGTTCCAAGGACAAACAATACTTTGAACTGCGTCATTTTGAAGACACATAATTAAGCTCTACTTGTAGTTATACACAGAGACATATCTTGCTGAGTGATAGGGGAAAGAAATACAGTAGTTTTCTTTCACAAATCTAATGAAATGAAGGGTTGAGCCAAATTACAGTAAACAATTAATTACATAGAGATTTGATGCAATTCACCAATAGCAGAAAAGGGGATAGTAATTACTTTTTTTCTAAGATGAAATTATCTTGAAATAATTATTCTCTATTTTCAATCCCAACCTGCTGAAAACTGAACATGCTTTACTTGTTGCCAATTTTCTTTCCCTAGTCAAGATACTGATCACCCACTTCTTTTCAAGGAGGTGTAGAGTCAGAAATTCTAGCACAATGATGCTGATTTTGTGGCTTCTAAATTCCATTAGCTTTAGCTACAGCCAACTCTTTTCTCATAACAAAAGTCCCTCTTGAGTTTCTTGTTTTTACAAATGATCTACTATTGTATTGTAACACAAATGTGCTAAATTAATTTTGCTGAAGTATAATAGCAATCCCTAAAGCCTTGATGATCTTTGGCATTATTTTTTTATTTTTTAGACAGAGTCTCGCTGTGTCACCAGGTGCCAGGCTGGAGTGCAGTGGCAGGATCTCGGCTCACTGCAACCTCCGCCTCCTGGGTTCAAGCAATTCTCCCGCCTCAGCCCCCCGAGGAGCTGGTACTACAGGCATACGCCACCATGACCAGCTGGTTTTTTGTATTTTAAATTTGTATACAAGCTCTTAGATAAATAAAGTAAAAGAGGAAAAGTTAATATATCACTGTGGGGAGAAAAATTCCAGTTTACCAAAGGAAAAAAAAAAGTGAGTTACAAAGAAAAAAAAAAATTGGCCATGAAATTAGGTGAGAGATTGTATGGGCAAAGAATAATCTTAGGGGTGTGCCCAAAACAAAAATGAACGCAATAAACTATCTAAAAGGCTCTACAAAAGATCACAAATGGAAAGTTCCATGGATAAGCAATTGATTTTAGAAACAATAAAAGACTATGTGTGAAGCTAATAGAGCAAAATAGACAAACCAAAGCATATTTAACCTTTACATATAATATATCCTGGGATTTTTTTAAAACAACTTATATTAAGAAGAAATGAAAAAAGCTTCAAGGTGTTTTGATTGTTCCCAGATCTGGGTGGTGACACCTTTCATGAATAAGAAAAAATTATTTTGCAAGAAATAATACTTTGCTATTGATAAATTTCTACACTGTCAAAAATAAGCAAGTGAGTGTTTTTAAATAACCAGAAATTTCACCTTTCAAGTTCTATGTGCAGATAAATTTATGCAAAATTACCTTGTCTGTATTAGTGATCTGTTGCAGCATAACAATTTATCCCAAAACTTGGCAGTCTAAAACAATACAAATTTATTTTTTCACAGTTTTTGTGAAACAGAAATCTGGCAACAGCTTAGTTAAGTTCTTTCCTTTTAAAGTTCTCACTAGTTTGTGATCAAGATGTTGGCTAGGGCTGTGGTTTCATATGAAGAGTCAAATTAGCAAGAATACACTCTCAAACTCACAAACATGGAAGAAAAATAAATACATGTCATATTTACATTTAATCACACATTTAACTCTAATTTTACAATGTATAACACTTATTTAGAATAAAATCCACAAACTTTGAAATCAAAATGATTGACGCAATGACAACAGTTAGAAACGATTATAAATATAGTTAAATGTAACAGTATGGAAATAAATACTGTTATTCATTTATTTATTCATTTATTCTTTTATCCAGTAAATATTTTTGAGCACTCACTTGCTTCTGAGGATACGGTAATAAACAAAACATAGAACATTCCTGACTCCATGTAGCTTATTTTGTAGTGAATGGAGATAGAAAATAGGCAAATAATCATTCAATATGTTAGCTGGTGATATTTTCTCTAAGAAAGCAAAGAATGTTACAGGACTATGACTAATTTTATATAGAATGCCTTCTCAAGGTCCCTCTAAACAGGTAACATTTGTGCAGATATCTGAAGTAGGTAAATAAGCAACATTTGTAAATAACAAAGCACAGAGCATTTGAGACAGAGCGAAGAAAAAGCATATACCCTTATTCATGGACATGTATGATGTGCCAACAGAACAGTAAGGAAAAGTGGGTGGCTGGGAACATAGTTAGAGTGATTCAGCAATTTAAACTCTGAGAGATAACCCTGGGCTAGATAGAGTATGTAGGAAGAAGCTCTAAAGACATAGGGGAGACAAAATCTTTATCTTTTAATAGGATCCCTCTGAATAATGTGTGTAAAAGAGAAAGTGGAAGGTGGGGTGTCTAAGACAGTAAAACACAGAGACTTTTATTAGTTAAGACTCTACTGAACTACCTACTGAAATAATCCAGGTATCCAGTAAAAGATGATGGAGGTTGAATGAAGGTGACAGCAGTGGAGATGGTGAGAAGTGATCAAATTTGGGGTGTACTTTTATGTTATGGTGAATTTTTTCCTGAAAAAATAGATGTGGTCAATGAGTATAACAAAGGTGTTTTATGCAGATACCAAATTGATTAAATAAATTGCTAACTTTGCCTTGATGGAATGTTTGTATAAACAGCTTGTATTAGTCCATTTTCATGCTGCTGATAAAGACATACCGGAGACTGGGAAGAAAAAGAAGTTTAAGGACTTAACAGTTCCACATGGCTAGGGAGGCCTCACAATCATGGCATAAGGCAAGAAGGAGCAACTCACATCTTACAAGGATGGTGGTAGGCAAAGAGGGCGAGCTTGTGCTGGGGAACTCCTCTTTATAAAACTACCCGATCTCATGAGACTTATTCACTATCATGACAGTAGTATGAAATCTGCCCCCATGATACAATTACCTCCCACTGGGTCCCTCCCACGACACATGAGAATTGTGGGAGTTAATATTCAAGATGAGATTTAGATGGGGACACAGCCAAACCATATCACAGCTTAATATCAATGTTTTGTTAAAGGAAATGACATTTTTATTAAAAAGAATAGTACATATTGCCTTTTAAAATCTCCTATGCTTTTTATCTGATTTAGATTTATTTACAACTTTAAGACTATAAAGTATAAATATATAGATATCCACATAAACATATAGATATTTCTGAAAGATTTCACTTATCATTAAGTGTTCTGTGAGATGTCTGTTTCAGAGATGTTTTGTAAGGTTGATTCACATCAATTTTTACTGTTTACTTTTACTATAAGAAACATCTTTAAAAAGTTTCAATGGGTGGTGCTCATAGTATATGCTTAGGGCAAATGTCAAAAGCTTAAGAATCAATTAAGTGTCCTGGAGTGTCAACTTGACAGGCTCACTCTGTTCTTTACTATTGATTTACTCTCTGTTGGACAAATGTAAGTATGTAAAAGGAAAATAAATATATTTTTATAATGATTAGAGTTTTAATTCCTGAGGAAGTCATCATTAAATGCAGAAACAATAAATATAAAGGAAGCTATACAAAATTGAAAGCAATGATGCTAATAAAGATGATTAAGTAATTGTATCTAATTTAACTCATGGAATTACTTTTTAAAAATCTTGCTTTTTAACTACTGTAGTATAACTATACTTACACTACATTTAAGATCGAGAAAATTCACATTATCAACCATGTGATCTTCATAAAGTTTCATCACTTTGAGCCTATATCTTTTATCTGCAAAAGGATAACATTAGGGTATATGACAAGTGAGGACAAATAATATAATTAATAAATTTTATTATGAAAAGACCCCAAAAGTTCATTTATAAAAATCTGTTTTTTCAAAATTCATAATGGCATATAATGAAGTTTAATTTGCTTTATTTTTAAAGCTTCACTAAGTTAGACCTTTGTTAACATATTTATGCATAAATTATATGTTTTTGTTGTGCTAATATTTTGCAGAATCAGATATGAAGTCCCACCCATTGCTCCCATAAAGTACTCAGTTTTATTTAGGGAATATGTGAGAAAATAAACAAATTCAATACAGTAGACTATGAGAGTACTCTAATATGTTCATTAGAGTACTGTAATGTGTTCAAGGGTGGGTATTTTTATTCACCAGGACATTGTAGTTGCCAGTGACAGAAATCCAACTATTAATAACATACTTATGCAAATGCAGAGCTACATTGAAAGGATAACAAAGAAGCTCTCATAATCAAAGGAAATGCTATAGGAAAGCAGCCATCTCTGAAGACCTCAGTGTTTGTAAAAGAAACTCAGGCCCGGCATGGTGAGTCATGCCTGTAATCCTAGAACTTTGGGAGGCTGAAAGTTGGGTGGATGGATCACGAGGTCAGAGATAGAGACTATCCTGGCCAACATGGTGAAAAATCCCATCTCTACTAAAAATACAAAAATCAGCTGGGCGTAGTGGCATAGTCCCAGCTACTCGGGAGGCTGAGGCAGAAGAATCACTTGAACCCGGGAGGCAGTGGTTGCAGTGAGCCTAGATGGGCCACTGCACTCCAGCCTGATGACAGAGTGAGACTCCATCTCAAAAAAAAAAAAAAAAAAAAGAGAAAGAAATTAAACTCTGCCAACATTACTTTTCTGCCTGTCTTTTTTCTCATTACTTGGCATCATTCTTTCACCTACTCACAGGCTGTCTCAAATGATAAAGATTATAGCTACTAGCTTACCCAGGGTCACATGTTTCTTGTTCTATGTACCAAAAAGAACAGAGAGCTTCCATGTTGGTATAGTAAGAAAAATCTCAGACAGGGATTCTGATTGGACAGGCTACAACACTCCTAGACCAATATCAATTGCCTGAGGAGTGGGTATACTGTGGCTTTCCAAGGTATGTGTCTTCCTACCTCTTGTGGGAGGCTGGGAAAGAGGTTTGAGCAGAAAACAGCAGTAACAAAACACTAATTAACCCAGTAGCTAACCTGGAACATGGAAATTCAGTAGTCGAACTATTTGAATCTAATCTAAAAAAATGAAGAGTAGGAGGAAGAAAGGCACATTTTAGGCTATGGGAATAATGTATAAAGGCATGGAAACATGAGAACATGTTAACACTATAGTATAACAGTCGTGTAGGCTGCAGTGAAGATGTGGGGTGCCGGTAGGGGACAGTAAGAAATAAGGTTGGAAACATGGGTTGGGTCACATTATGCAGGGCCTTTATGTTTCATGTTAAGCATTTGGAATTTCCCGACTTTGATGCAAGATGATTGAGAAAGAAGGCCAGGAAGCAATTCAGGCAACATTGGTTGTAACTTGAACTGATATCATGGAAAGAAAGAGCCAGAGAGGAAATGAAGAGAGATTTTGCAGTATAATTTGGCATTTTGCAAAGAAGTAAGGGCAAAAGGAAAGGTAAAATCTAGAATGAATCCCCAGATTTCCATTCACATTGAAATAATGGTACTATTGACAATGAGAGCTAAAACACCAGAGGAGGAAATTTAACTAACTTCAGAAAGCTCATGTTTTAAAGACTGTAGAATAGAAAATTTCCTTAGAAATTTGGATTACTACCTTGAGACTTCAACTTGGAAAGTATAGTCAGCTCTAGTACTCATATTTTTGTTTTTGTATAGCTCATGTTTTAAATTATATTTTACTGAATATATCCTTGGTTGGTTTGGTTTGACATAATGAGATTCCAAAGTATTTTAGCCTGTGAGTGTTACTATTCAAAGCCTTAGAACAAAGGGAAGGGTGTACAATGTAAATCAAAAGCCTAATTAGTTGATTCTATGATTGGGATTGCTTATGTATGAGTTGTTGTGTGACCTATGAAAGATAAATTTGTTATTTTTAAATTATTTTTTCTGTAAAATAAAAATTTATCTTCCAAATTCAGACATATTCTGAGTATTTGCTTGGAGGCAGATTGAGAACTGAGACTGTAAGCCAAAATGACATTGAAAGTAGCCCCATAGGATTGTACTCTAAAAACAGCCTGTGAAAAAGAGCAAGAAAATAAAAATCCAACCCTTAATTGCTCTCTGTTTGTATGCTCCACGAAGGTTGGATTTTGGTAGATATTACCATCTTTCTTATTACGTTTTCTTCCCTGACAGGTTTAAATTAGTCATCAGTCACCCAAATTTTTTGTCTCTGCCCTGGTGCATGCTAACGCTTTATTTAAAAGCTTTCCTCCATAGAAAGATGCTGTGGATACCTAGAACAGAAATAAACAATAATATTCATATCTACACAGTCCATATTATGAACCAGGCACCGTCATTAGTGCTTTGTACCTACATCAGTCTTTTAACCATCACAGCAGCAATATGGGGTTGGTTTTTATTCACTTTCATTGTGTGAAGGTAAGCATTATAAGGTAGGTATTACAAGTTATTTGTCCAAAGTCTTAAAGGCAGTGAATGATAAAGTTGAGGTCTGAACACAAGTAGCTGCCTCTGGAACCTGTGTGTCTAACCACTATGGTATTCTTCATCTTGACAGGCAAGAGAGTTTGATGTCACTGGGTTTCTGTAGAACTAGGAAAGGCTGGGGAGTAAGGAGCCCTGTGTCTTTGATTGATGCTACATTTTAAATGTTTGCACTGGGTGAGTCAGTTAATATATCTCACCTGCTGTATTTAGTTCTGGGAAGCTGTATGCCAGGAGAGAAGACATATTTAAATTTACTCTTATAAAGAACTATTTGGTCACAATCTTCCTACTTCAGATCATTTTTACTGTATGTTATCAATTTAATCCAATGACAGGCAATGATATTTGAGGAAACCTTAAATACTAGAATTCTGGATAATTTCCTAGGAACAATGGCACTATGTATTACATAACAGTTTGTTGAAAATATGTATTGACAATGAAATACTTACGAAGTAAAACATTTATGCTAACCCAGATTAGTCCAGTCTTTTGGCAGAAATGAATTAGTTGATATGTTTTCATTTGTTATTATTATCATAACAGGGACATTCTCTGTTGTGGGGACTGTATTTATTATTTCTATAAAAGCTCTGTTTTCAAAACCAGTCTGACCAAACATAAAGCAGGTCTAATGAACACTGTGTGCATAGACAGGTCTCACTTGGTTTCTTTGCTTTTCGTTCCATGTTGTTTTATGATGTTGACTTGGAACCTTTAAATGTTGGTTTATTCTGTTTTGTCACCATATAAATCCATTCAAATACCAACAGATAGGACATATTTTAATTATGTTGTTCAATAAAGCAATAGGTTGGTTCAAAATAGGCTGTTATATTGAATTATCTTGCATTACCTGATAATTATTATTGCCAAAAGGTAAATCAGTTGTGCATATTATATGACAAATGGCAGTACTTGATATTTTCCAAATGAATATTATTCTGCGAGCACACATTTGCAGGGTTCCTATTATATGGCTTCCTGTGAACAGAATTACTGATGCTAATTTCCATGTAATATGTTTTAGAGGTACCATAGATTTCAAAGGAATTCAAAATAAATTAGGATATGTATTCATCACTTAATTATTACATTATATATTACATTCATATATTAAGCAAGCCTTACATATTTCTTATTATCCAATTGTCAGTTATTTTAGAGCATAGAACATAGTTATTAGGAGAATATGCTAATTTTTTTAACTGTCAAAGTAAAAAAGGGCTTTAAACAATGGGTTTTGTTTTGGTTTGGTTTTGATTTTTGATTAGGTTAATTAAAAATAACTTGTTCTAAAAAAATCCAAAAAGCTAGATCTTCTTGTACATAATAAGAAAGTTTCAATACAATTCTATTTACATGTAATGTAGACAATATTACCAAAAAATAAGTGAGGGGAAATGAGTTCTTACCTCATAAGCTGGAATACAATTATAAGAGACCTTGAGAGACTATTTTCCACTGTGGCTTTTGCATGTTTTTGTCCCTCTCCTCCCTCAACTGTCTCTTCCTCTTCACTTTTGGTACATTTGAATTGCTCGATAAACAGCTACAAATTCACATAACAATTTCACCCTCTTCTCAGAATGGATATTGACTGTTTCTCAATTAGATGAATTTTGTATAAGCCTCTTGCTAAAGCTCTATAAAATTCCTCCTTCCTTCTCCAAGACAAAACACTCCTAGCAAGCATTCTTGTTCTTAGTATTTTCAAATAAAGGCTTAGGTTAATGGTACTCTGATTTTCTTCCACAAAACGGACAGAAAATTGAGCAATATGTTTGCCTAACAGTGTTGTAGGAACCAAATGACTTTCTATTGTTATTGTTACAAATTAGGAAGTTCATCAGGAACAAGGAGGTCTTCCAGTGGAAAGGGAGTGATTTCCAGTTCAACAAAATTACTTATAAATGTTCATTGAAATGAATACAGCATTGGAATCTTTACAACCTGGGGGCATGGTTGTTCTCAAAATTCAGGGTGAGAAAAGTACAGAAATTAAAATACATGAATGAATAAATGAATTGTTGAAATTGATCAAAATCAGGACTTGCTTTGCTTTTCTCATTTGGATCTGTTTTGTTCATTTGGAATAATTACAATAATTGAACAATATGTGGAAAACATTGTCAATCAGGTCTCTCTTTACAAAAGCCTACCTACTCAAACTACATGATGCAAATATGATTGTGTCTGTGAAGTTGTTAGTTGAAACCTGTTATATATGTTCAACAGCTATTACTGTGTGAATTAGAGAACTTTTAAAAATCTGCTTACTTTTGTGGGGGAGCTCAAAAATACCAGAAATCAAATATGAATATTTTGCTAAATGGCACAGTGCACATGTCTTGATTTTGTCTGCCCTTTAAATTTCCATCTTTGGGAACTATTTACATTTATATTGTGATAACTGTGGACCTGTCAACCATATCATTCCAACCACTCCCAGATTTAGGAGAAGGCTTATGTTTAAGGCCTTATCAATCAGACTGCTCATCGTCCTGTCCAGTGATTGGTTTCCAGGATGGACACGTAATTTAAACTAGGCTGAGACATTCTTTCTTTGCTAGGAAGGTAAAAAGTTATTCTCTTGCTGTTGGGTTCCCACTGCAGGAAGAAGGTTAACTAAGCACTGTCACTGACCTTCCCCACTGCATGAATGAAACCTGTCTACAGTAACAGAGAATGTGGCCAAAACACACAGAGAAGCGGGACAAGTACACTTTTAAGAATAGAATATGAGCCCCAAATCCACTCTTATGCCTATGTTACTTCCACACCCGTCCTCAGTTTTTGTGAAGTTGACCTTTCTTTTTTTTCAATTTCTCTACTTTAAGTTAGGTTTCTGTGAAGTAAATATTTAAGAAGTTTAACACACATAAGATTACATGGAAAATTTTTCACTATTACTTTAGTAGTCCAGTATATAATTATTTAGCGGTGTATTTGGTGATACCGATAACAATATTAATACCAACATAAAAGATGTCTGGCATTGTGGATACAGGTGAAAGTGGATGGAACTACACATACTGAGACATATTTACAAAACACTAGAATCAAAATAAGATAATTTGTGTATGGATATATAGCCAATAAATTCTTATGACCACCTTTTCTCTTCACAAAATATCAGTTTGTCTTTCTGATATTTATTAAATTATTGCAATATTTAAAATATTGCAATTAATCCACTTGGAAAATCCAAGGAAAATAACTTTGAATAATACTGGCAAGATCAGTTCCCAGTACATCAACGTGGGTTCAAGATGTCTCAAAATGATCGAGTGGTCAATAAAAAAGAAAGACAAGGAAAAAGTTTTCCTTAAAGCTGAGCCTAGGGTAGACACCACATAATGCTGCTCGGTGGATGTCTGATATTCCCCTGAAAACCTCAGTTTTTTATTGTGCTCTTTCAATAGAGGAGGGGGAGCAAGATTTCAGTGATAATTATACAAAAATAATACATTTGCAGAAACTGGTGAACAAAAATCACAGCGTGATATTATAAAAGCAGAACAATGTAAAGATAACTTTCTGTGGGTCAGCATAGAAACCATACACCTTAGCAAGATTGTAGGTTAAACATGTACTTAGGATTATTAGCAAGAACATATTGGGCTCACAGCTACAAGGGGAACAGAATCGGACACAGGACAACCAGCCTGACTACAAACACTGCAAGAGGAGGGGGCCTCCACGCAGGCCTGGGGGAGCAGTGGGAGAAGAAAGACTTTTACATACTTAGCTCAACCACAGAGACAGACGCCCCTCATGCATCCGTTTATAGGCTCTCCATAAGGGCCGCATTCCCTTTCCAGGGACCTAATCAATATGCCTTTCCTGGGAAAGGAATCCAGGTAATAAGCCTCTCATTACACATCCGTTTATAGGCTCTCTGCAAGGAGAAGCCTATTACACACTGTCATCTCTCTCCGACAGTCAACCTATGTGGTTAGTCCCTTTCACAGAGTTCCTGTTTTTACCAGAAAGGTTCAGCAGAGCCAAAGTTACAAGTTACATCTCAGCATTTCACATTATCCTTCATTTTCTCAATTATAATCGATACAGTAAGCATCACAAAGCAAATAACTCATTTCAGGGAAACCAAATTCAGGTTAAAAATCAACAACAATTTCTTGTTATTTCAGATAGCTTGGGTTTTGTCAATTCTTCCAGAAGCTTGGGGTTGCTCAGTCACCACAGAGTTCAGAGTATTCCCAGCAGAATAATGTTATTTTGGGAGGGATGGTGACTGCATTCTTTATAATGTTTCTTTGGTACATTTGTTTTTACCAAACTCATGTTCTTAATTAAGATCTGTTTTTTAAAGTCTATTACATGGGGTGCCCTACTTATTTAAATTGACTTGCAAAATACAGACTCTTAGCCAGAATGCATATGTTGCGATTTATCAATGGTATATGGGACTGTTATCTTTGGAGTGCTAATTTAGTAGTTCATCCCATCTCACAGTGTCTTCAGGATTCCATAGAGCTCTCTCACAAACAAAAGCAATTGCAAACATATTTCTTCACTAGTAACATACTGTATTGACGCAAGGATAGCTGACTATGCCTCAATCAAGGACATCTTGCAAAATCAGGTTGTGTAAAGGCTGATTAACAATACAGCTTGTCTTTGTAGGATTTTATAGGGCATCATTCTGTAGTGTTCCTTGAGGGTTGACTCAGTTCTTACTTTATACTTTGTTATAAACAAATCAATATTTTCCATTGTAAAGATCTGAGCAACAAATGATCTGCAGCTTACAGAACATAGTAAATCATTTATATGACACACTTTGTTCCAGAGCTATTTAATACCTTTCTACTCTGTGGCACATCCTGTTTTTCAAAAACATCTCCTTCTTTATTTGGAGAAGGACGAGCAAAACCATTTTAATGCAACCAATAATTTTTTACTAGGAACTAGTTATTATATAGAGAAAATACGTTTTTAAAATTTTTATTTTATTAAACATTCTATGTTACATCTTCTTACTCCAGTTCATGGTTTCTCTTTTGCTTTGTTTTGTTTTTATGAGACAGAGTCTTGTTCTGTCGCCCAGGCTGGAGTGCAGCAGCACTGTCACAGCTCACTGCAACCTCCATCTCCCGGGTTCAAGTGAGTCTCCTGCCTCAGTCATCTGAGCAGCTGCGATTACAGGTGTGCACCACCACACCCAGCTGATTTTTGTGTTCTTAGTAGAGACCGGGTTTCAACATGCTGGCCATGGCTGGTCTCAAACTCTTGGCTTCAAGAGATCCTCCCGCCTTGGCCTTGCAAAGTGCTGGGATTACAGGCCTAAGTGGCCAATTTTTTTGTTGTTTGTTTTTAATTTAGACTAAAATGGAAAACAAAGCATGTGCAAATTTTTATTGATTTCTTCTCTTTATTTCTTTTTTCTTTCCCTCCTGCCCTTCCTCCTTCCTTTTTTCTTCCTTTCTCTCCCAGTCCCTTTCTTTTATTCTCTCCTTCTCTCTTTCCTTCTTCTATATCTTTGCTAGCTTACTTTTGAAAACAGTCATGTCTCAAAGTAAAAAAGAATTCCGATGTTGTAGTCATTTCAATAAACATTCATAAATAACTTTTTTATAAAGACTATGATTCCTTTTCTACTAAAAGGCGTTGTTGTTTTTGATCAGATTCCTAATTTGTAACAATAGAAATGGAAAGTCATTTGGTGCTTTATGTTTAGATGTTTCTTATCTAAGAGTTGTAATTCTACAATCAACACTCTGGTTTAGTCTATGCAAAACAAGACTCCCACTGGGTTGAAGGTGAGGAAAGGTGGGTAATTTGACTTTCACAGCTATCTGTTTAGATATCCACAAAATGATGCAGGTGAATATAAGCTGTGATGTACTAGTAAAAAACAAACAAAAACATGGTTGTAGCAGTTTTTTATTTCTGTGGTGTAAAATATACCCACTGTGGCCAATTCCTAACTACCAAGCTAGTGTCACTGAACACAGATTTGGGACTCGATGCTGACAATTAACTCTAAGAAGCCAGCATGAGCTTGCTCCAGAAAGTCACTAAATAAGGGCCATGAGGGGAGGAACTGCATAGTAACTACTAGCCTCTCTCCTTCTTTTACGGTAGACCACATTCTATTTAATGGAAAGCTGAAAGAGATATTTTCAAAAATCATTATCAGTATCAAAGGGAAGGGATCGAAACAAGGTCATCTTTCACAAGCAACTGTGAGGACTTGATGCTTTCATGCTCTCAAACTTGAAAAGTACTAAATATGGGCCGGGCACAGTGGCTCACGCCTGTAATCCCAGCACTTTGGGAGGCCGAGGCGGGTGGATCACGAGGTAGGAGATCAAGACCATCCTGGCCAACATGGTGAAACCCCCTCTCTACTAAAAATATAAAAAATTAGCCTATGTGGTGGCTTGCGCCTGTAGTCCCAGCTACTCGGCTGAGGCAGGAGAATCACTTGAACCCAGGAGGTTGAGGCTGCAGTGAGCCAAGATTATGCCACAGCACTCTAGCCTGGGCAACAGAGCAAGACTCCATCTCAAAAAAGAAAAGAAAAAAGTAAAGTACTAAATATGTTACCATCTTCAAATATAACTTGAAGTAACTAAAATTTACCTGAAATAATAGATTTAGAATATATTCCCAAAAATGCATAACTTCCAGACTGACTATGACTTAAGAATCAGGGAAGACAGAAAAAAACAATTACTAAGGTCCACTTCATAATCACTTTGTTTAGAAATGGCAATATTTGAAGGAGCCTGGTAGTTTCATCTTTAAAAAGAAAGAAAAACAACAAAGGGAAATATTAAGAGGAAGTTTAAGAATAAAACAACAAGAAGTTGAAGGATAGAGTTCAAATACATTAAAAGACAATTATCTTTGAACTTTGCTCATCAGTGGAAAGGTTCTTCAATAAACTTTATTACAGTTTACCTGTAGTTCTCAAAGAGTGGTCTATGAACCATCTGTAGCTATGATGATAGCTGCATATAGAAAATCTTGAAACATGCTCCGCCCTGTTGAATAAGAGTATCTCTTGTTAAGAACACAAAATCTGTCTCTTTTATAAACTTACTATATGAATATTATGCATTCTGAAATAAAGCCTCTCCAGTCACTATAAAGTGTTGGAATTATAACTCATATCTGTAACTCATTTTTCATCCTAGCATGATAGCAGGTATATTATTTACTTACTGAAAGAATCGTGCTTTTATTTGGCTAAAACTCGGAGTTAAAAATAATTGCACTGAAGTTTACTGTAGTCTAGCCAAAGACATAACTGCACTGCTTTTTGCCCTTATTTCTGACTGAAGTATAATGAAGTTCCCTGGAAGTGGAGCAGGAACCAAAATCACATGCTAAATATGGCAGACCAGGAAGCTAGTATCAATCTGGGTCCCTGAGGATTACCTTTAGCAGCTGCATGAAACTTTGGCCTACTTCCTGACTCTTATTAATTGAAAAAAAAAATTCCATTTGTTTTAGCCACTGTGGATAAGTCTGATATAGAAACAATCAAAATCCTAATACAGGCATTCATTTCATACCAAAATAGTAGAAACCATTATAGGAAGAGATTGAATTAGGTGAAAAGTAAATGAACATTATTTAGTATCTATTACATGAAGAACATAAAAGCATCTTGATAATTCAGTTTTACATGTTTTTTACTTCCTTTAATTATTTAGAAGTTAGTCTACTACTGCTTATTTTCATTATCTCCTTTAAGAACTCACAATCCAGAACACAAAATCATAAATGTGTGATATTCTCTTTCACTTAACTACAAACCTCTCAACAACCTACAATAAAATGTGTGTAATTTTTATTTATTTATTTATTTAGAGACAAAGTCTCACTCTGTGGTCTAGGCTGGAGTGCAGTGGTGTATTCTTGGCTCACTGCAACCTCCGACTCCCTGATTCAAGTAATTCTCCTGCCTCAGCCTCCTGAGGAGCTGTGATTACAGACACCCGCCACCACGCCCAGCTAATTTTTGTATTTTTAGTAGAGACAGGGTTTCACCATTTTGGCCAGGATCGTCGCGATCTCCTGACCTTGTGATCCACCCACCTAGGCCTCCCAAAATGCTGGGATTACAGGTGTGAGCCACCACGCCTGGCCAAATGTGTGTAATTGTTTACTCCTTGTCTAAATATGATACTCTTGGTTGAATAAAGTTATTCCAAAACACAAAAGGCAAATTACATCTTTAAAAAATAAAGAGAAAATCTAAGTTAACAAAGAAGGAAATCAACTTTTTAAAAGGAAATGTTTTTAAAGACTGTGAAAAAAAGGTATAAATTATGAAACTGATAATAAAAAAAGTAGCAAAATGTGGCAGCAGAAAATTTCCCAGGTATCTGATACAACCTCTTGAATTATTAACAGCCAATCTAATTTATCAGAGACTTTTGGATACAATACTACATCTGGAAAGTAAAAGTCAATCAATGTAGAACATTGCGTTGAAATCCAATAAATTTATTTTTCATATTTTTTCACAATATTCTTTTGTATTTGAAAGATATTGTATTCAATTGTCCTAATATAATGTGAAATGAACACAGTTGCTGAGAGGACTGCTGAAAAAGCAATAGATATGATCAATATCTCCAGAGAGGTATGTGATAGACTCAACAAAGCTCTAGCTAGGAAGAGACCTGCCAGCACAAAGTCTACAGTGATGTATCAAGCAAAAATTCAAAATAAAATACATTCATACAGGATTGGGAATGGATTTAACATTCCATGTGAATTTAAAATTCACATGGATTTTCCTAGTGAAAGATATTTTGCAGATGTAAATACAAATAACCTAACAATATCCTGCTTTCTCAGGACAGGACATCCCCAGAACAATTCTTCTCTGGGGCAGATCCTAAGTTCTCAGGTAACATCTCACTTCCTCTCTATTGAGTTGGAAAACAAAAACAAAAAAACCAAACAAAAAAAACACTTACTGGTTTCTTCAGATTTTATGCTCCCGAGATGTAGGAGAGGAGAAAGAGAAGAAAACACTCTGTTCTGTTATCAGAATGAAACAATTGTAATGTGAACAATTCTCTTCCTAATACTAGCACCTTATTTGGCAGATTCTAGAGACTTACTAAAGTAGCAAATATTTACCCTCTTTTAATCAAAATCTCATCTGCCTTGGTTTAGTTCTTAGCTTTAGTATAAAAGATGAAATTTTGATAAAAAGAGGGTAAATCTTTGCGTCTTACTCTAGGGCAGCGCCAAAAATGGGAAGTATTTGTTTAATAACATATAGTTACTCTAAAAACATATAGAGAAATGACAGAACTTTCTCATTATCTTCAGTAATAACTCCTGAAAGAAGAACAGAGTGACAATAACCCTTAAGTGTTCTCTCAGGGGAGAATACTTTACGCTCAACCCTCATGTTTGTATGTGGAGGAATTTTCCTGGAAGTCACACTCTTTGCTTTCACTCCTAGCCATGGAAGAAGAGGAACTAATTTTATTACAGAATCTGAAAGGAGCTGCGCTGAGACCCTACCTATCTTCTTTGGGTCAACCTCACTGGTCTTATCTTATTTTGGAGAGGTCTGTGTTCCCCAAAATGCCTATGTCTACCAATGGGTAAGCCTGGCTTCTTACTTCAATAGAACTAGCAGGGGAAATGACTTAACAATATTTATTTCTGCTTTATGGATGAGGCCTACTCTAGGCGTATTATCTAAGCTCATTTTTGACTCTTAACCTGCAAGTACCAATATCGAACCTAGATTTATATAAAAAAGATGACATCAATTTATTTAATATAGTTTGAGAAACAGTATATCAAATCCTAAAAAACTACTTAAGGAATGTGAAGGATTGTGCAATAAAAGTGATAGGAAGCCAAATAGCTAAACAGTAGAGGGTAATGGAAGAGGAGTTAAAACTATGAACCTGTGAATAAAGGTAGAAGACTCTATTAAGAAGCTCTTCAGTGAAATTTCTAGGCAAAGACTGTTTTCTCAAAGGAAGTATTACATTATTTTTCCTGTAATAAAAATGGCTATGTGTGATACCACTCCTGGTATATGAATGTATTTAAAATATTTAGAAATAAAAAGATAGATTTCTTAGGCTTTGCATCCTTTCCATAAATTTTGCATACCAATTTGATGAATTCTATTAACTGAAAATTTAGCCTACAAATTTTCATAATTTTTAATGGATTTGCTATATGTGGTTTAATGGATTTTTGCTATGTGTAGTTATACTTGCAGAATAACAGCATTTTATTAAGAATACAATAATTATCAGAAAAATTATTTGATGCACTGTAGTGTCTTTACAAATATTTTGCTTTCAAAAAATGTGCTGCTCATAATGAGCGCAAAATGATATTAATTTCTTAATAATTCTCACAAATCTTGGATGGGACTGGAAAATTATTAGAAATATTATTTATGGTATTAGAAAAATACATCAAGTGGTTAATATAAAAAGTGGATAATGTTTAGGGAATTTAATAAATGTATTGGAATACAAAGGTGGCTGCAGAAGGATAGTTAGGCAAGCATGTTGAAGCAAGGCAATGAAAACATGAGGAGTGGGTGTTTAATGACAGAAGAAAGGTAGGGCAGGGTGACGTAATGAAGTAGAAGATATTCTCCAATTTCTTTGGACAAATGCAAGATGCGTGTAAGTCATTAGACTGCAATTCTAATTAAATATAGGCCATAGTATATTGCTTCATTTTGTTTTAAATCATTCACACATTTAAGAATAAATAAAGTAAAATAATGAATTAGAGAATATAAAAAGATTTTTTTTAAGTTAAGAAAGCAACAGGAATTAAGGAGCAGGTAAAAAAAGTAATTTGGGATAAATGAGTTGTTAGATTCTAATGAAATCAAAGAAATTACATTTTTATTATGATCACTTATTTACTCTGTGTATTAAATGTCACCTTTATTTTAAAGATTCTTTAAATACTGCTATGAACATTTATTAATCATTAGGAGTATTGTGTTCAAGTTTTTTTAACTGTTAGAATACCAAATAGTTTTTATTTTTGTTTTTATATTTATCATTTATCAGTGTCTACTATAAAACCTGCATTAGTTCATTCTTGCACTACTATAAAGAAATACCTGAAATTGGGCAATTTGCAAAGCAAAGAGGTTTAATTGGCTCACAGTTCTGCAGGCTATTTAGGAATCATGGCAAGAAGGGCCTCAAGAAACTTAGAATTATGTTAGAAGGGAAAGGGAAAGCAGGCACACCTTCACATGGCCAGAGCAGGAGAAAGAGAGAGTGAAGTGGGGAGTATTATACTTTTTTGAAGAAAACAGATCTCATAAGAACTCATTCACTATCATGTATCCTGATCCCATCACCTCCTGAAGCGGGAGTGGTGAGAAACAAACCTCTCAAACACCGAACTGCGGAAGGAAGTGGCTTTATATTCAGCTGGGAGATACAGGGGCAACAGCCTCATTCACTGAGTTCCTCGAGCAGCAGCTTTTCTCCCCTTTTATAGGGGAAACTGAGGCAAAACTCTGTCATTGTCCATTTGCTGGATGTCTGACCTTACAATATTTTGGCTTCATTGATTTGCTGATTCATATGCATCTTGAGAGGAGGTCTGCAGGGGACGGGGCTTACAGAGACAAGACAAAAGCAAAAAGTTGTTTATTGGCAGAGGTGTTTCCAGGCAGGAGCCTGGGCCGGGCTCCAGCCAGCAGAGATGACATTCATTTGCATGTCTTTCAAGGTTAACAGACAGCAGAGAGGCTGGGAACTTAAAAGGGAGTCATTTTCCCAGCTCTTTGGTATTTTTTTTTCCTTCTTCACCCTCCTTTCCATCTGGAGGGAAGGAGAGGGAAGAGGCGGAGATCAGGAAACAGAAGTAGATGAGGGGGTCTCCCCTCTCACTCCCACCAGGCCCCTCTCCAATTAGGGATTACATGTAAACATGAGATTTGGGTGGAGACACAAATCCAAACCACATTACTCCATCATCCCTTGCCCCTCCCAAATCTCACATCTTTCTCACACTTTAAAACACAATCAAGCCTTCCCAATAGTCCCATAAAGTCAGAATTCATTCCAGCATTAATTCAAAAGTCCAAGGTCCAAAGTCTCATCTGAGGCAAGGCAAGTCCCTCCCACCTATGAGCCTATAAAAATTTTTTTTAAAGTTAGTTACTTTCAAGATACAATGCATTTTATGTCTTTTTTTGTTTTGTTTTGTTTTGTTTTTTTTGCTCACAAATATGAACATAGGCTGCTAGAAATAGCCAGGCCACATCTTGAACATTTTGCTGCATAGAAATTTCTTCTGCCACATACCCTAAAATCATCAGTCACAAGTTCAAAGTTCCACAGATCACTAGGGCAAGGGCACAATGGTGCCAATCTTTTTGCTAATGCATAATAAAAGTGGTCTTTGCTTTAGTGCTCAATAAATACCTTTCCACCATCTTAGACCTCCTCATCCTGGCCATCTCTGTCCATAACACTATCAACGTTTTGGTCAAAACCAGTCGATGGGTCTCTAGGACCTGTCCAAACGTTCCCTCATCTTCCTGTCTTCTGAGCCCTTCAAATTGTTCTAACCTCTGCCTGTTACCCAGTTCCAAAGCTGCTTCCACATTTTCAGGGATCTTTATAGGAATGCCCAACTCTCAGTATCAATTTTCTGTATTAGTCCATTCTTGCAATGGTATAAAGAAATACCTGAAACTGGGTAATTTATGAACAAAAGAGTTTTAATTGGCTAATGGTTTCACAGGCTGTACTGTAAGCATGGCTGGGAAGGCCTCGGGAAACTTATATTCATGGTGGAAGGTGAAGGGAAAGCAGGCAAGTCTTCACATGGCCAGAGCAAGAGAAAAAGACCATGAAGTGGGAGGTGCTAAACACTTTTGAGCAACCAGATCTGGTAAGATCTCATTCACTTTCATGAGAACAGCAAGTGAGAAACCAGCCCCGTCATCCAATCACCTCCCACTAGGCCCCTTCTCCAACACTGGGGATTACAATTCTATATGAGATTTGAGACAGACATCCAAAGCACATCAATACTTAAAATTTAAAAAAATTATGGAAGGAAGGAATAAATAAATAAATAAATTCAAATAATTTACAGGATTCCTCCTTACTTCTTGTTTGCCCTTATCTCAGAATTTTCATAACTTCACATTTTATTGGTAAATCTCATTCTTTTTCCATTTTAAACAAGAAATATTTTCCATTTGATATATCAATGTGAGAAATAAAAAAAGAAAAAATTGAAATCATTTCATGAGAAAGAAGGAATTTTGGTGCCACCATGATAAATGGGAACACCAATTATTGACAAAAAAAAAAATGCCTTTCTGATTATTTTTATGCAACAAAAATTTTAGCAAAATAAATATACTGAAATTGTAATAATTTTTACCTTTTACAAACATTTCCCATAACAAATGAGGGGTTTTTTAAAATTTAACTTGGGGTTAAAAAAATTAATTTTCTAATCTGTAACTGAAATGCTTTTACTAAACCATTCTAAGTCATAATTACCTGTTTAAAGAGTTATGATGTACTTAAAATTATCCAACATAAAAGTCTAACACACTAAAGGAAGCTCTATTATTTTTTAAGATAGTATATAAAAGTTGAGGATTTTATTTTAATTTTGTAAAGAATAAAAGCACCACTTTAAATCAGTCAAGCATTTCAGACAGCATCATTATCTTAATACATGTAAAAATAATGAACAATAACTCTTTTACTATTGTGATAATATAAAAGTGATTAACGTTAAAATGCAATTGATATAATTTGTCAATTCAAAATTTTAAATGCTCTTAAATATAAACAATAGGCTAAAATTACTTTTCAATCACAAGATAAATACACTATACTAATTTGATAAATTTAAAAATCTCTAAGAAAATTCTTCATAATACAATTGTCTTTTCCAAGTTAGCAATTGTGCAGGCTTGAGAAATAAATCTAAAGGATAAATATGTTAATGCCATTTTCTGCTATTATTTTCAAGAAAATGAGAAATGGAGCATTGTTTTCTTTATGAATTTCTTAATATCCATGAAACTAAAAATGCTATATAAATACCAAGGAAAACGTTACAAACCAATAACTTCAGTTTTACTGTAATTTAATTTTGTTATTATTTAAAACAAAAATGTGATGGATTATGATTCATCTAACAATTAAAAAATTTAAAAAGGTAGAATTGTTTAATAACTTCAAATACTTCAATATACATCTAGCTTAAGAGTTTTCATTTTGCTATGTAATAGATAAATCTGATACTAATTTATGCATCTCTCATCTCTCTTCACATTATCTTAGCACCTATCAGCTGATGAGTGATATTAAATATTGAAGTTCATGTGTGCCAATGTTGTTGTGGGAAAGAAAAAAGAATGTTGGTACACAATAGTAGTATATACCATCATAAACAGAATACTTTCACTTTTTCATGCTAATGACTTTGTGCTCCCATGTTAGAAAGACAAATAAAAAATAAATGTAAGAGGTATAGCAAGACATGTTCCCTGATCATAATGCAAACGGATGCAGCTCTGAAGAGAACTTTTCCTCCAAAACTAAGAACAAATAGACACCTGAAAATATATATATTTTTATGAGGTAATCAAAGGGGAGACTATTAAGACATAGAGAGAAGAATCTAGAAAAAACATAGACTATCAAAGTCAATTTGCTTGTAAGATATAGGTTAATAGATTACAGATAAATAATATCCTAGAGGGTAGAATTAGTACAAAGCAGTGATGTGTTACGGATTGCTTAACATCAGTTGCTTGGCACAAATATTTGATTATTAATTAAGCTGATTTTGCTTCTCAGTAGCTTTGGATAATTTTTCATATACACAATTGCAAATATAACAGCTGAAATTACTTGATAGAATTTTGTTATATTGTTATCTTGGTGAAACACAGTATGAGCACATTAATATTTCAGGCCATCAAAGAAATAAAAGCAATGATATTTAAAAAATCCTCCCAAAAAGAGTCAAGGATATTTTCAAAATAAGCCTTTAACTTAGTAACAGTTTTCCATTTACAGAAAAATAGAGACATTAATGCAGATTTTCCTTATACCCCAAAACAGTTTCCCTTTTCATTAATTTATTACATGAATAGAATAATTTGTTACAATTAATCAACCAACATTAAAGTCTGTACTTTATTTAGATTTCCTTTGTTCTTATCTAATATCCTTTTCTGTTTCAGGATTTTATTCAGGAAATCACATGACATTTAATAGTTATGATTCCTCTTAGTTGTGAGAGTTGCTAATTCTTTCCTTGTTTTTGATAGCCTTGTCAGTTTTTAAGAGTACTGGTGAGGTATTTTGTAGAATGTCCTTCAACTGAGATTTTTAAAATCTTTTTCTCATGATAAGAAGTGCTTATGTGTTCTTGGGAGGAAGGCCACAAGGTCAGGTGCCATTTTCATCAGATTGTAGCAAAGGTACATAATATAAAAAATAAATTACCACTTTTGATGTTAACCTTGCTTACCTGGTTAACACCGTTTTTGTTAGATTTGTCAGGATTTTCTACTGTAAAGTTCTTTTTTTCCCCTTTCCTGTCCCTACTGTGCTTTTTGGAAGGAAGTCACTATATGCAGCCTCCACTTAAGAAGTGAGCAAGCATACTCCAACTCCTGAAGTGAAAGTATCTGCATACATTACTTAGAATTCTTCTACGTGGAAGAGTTGTCTATTCCCTCCAATTTACTTAATATTTATATGAGTATAGAATTATATTTATTTTATACTTTGGGCTATCATCCACGTCTACCTTACGTTTTTGCTGAAGTTGTTCTAGCTTTGACCATTGAGAACTCTTTCAGTTGTTTCCTCTGTCTGTCCCTTTGATATAGTCCCATTGTTGTGTTTGTGTTGGGTGCTTGCTTCCTTACCTTCTGGCACTACAAATGCTCCAAAGTCATCTTGTATATTTTCTGCCCCTGCAGTCAGCCAACTCTCCATTTATATTTGGCTTTGGTATCTGCACTTGCAGTATGTACTCACATTACATATGAGCACATCTAATGTTTCATCAATTTATGTTGAACAAAAGAATGAGAGCACACTGTGCATCTCTGACTCAGAATTTGAGCCATTGTCAAATGTTCTCCTTCTATAACTTTATTTAATTCGTTTGTTTGAGCCAAATCCCTGGGAGAAATACACAGATTTCTCAAAGAGCCAGGCTTTTTCCAAACAAGAATTTGGACTAAGCGGACTTTCCTATAGCAAAAAAAGTAATGTTAGAAAAATATGCCAACAGCATAATTAATTTAACAGGGTAGAGATAACTGGCAGTAGAAGAAAAATGATCTTTAAATAATTGTTAACAGAGAGAGAAACAGTGGCCTCAAAATATAAATAAACTAACTGAATTTGATACACTTGAGTAAGCCTATTTAAAGACAATCAATAACTGACTTGGTGAACTAACAATTAGCAATGATTTAACATTTGACTAGAATTATTTAATTCTGTAAAAAGTCAGTTCACACAATCTTAACAACAAAAGCATTTTTAAAGTCATCTAACTTCATGTCATAATGTCTTAGATAAGAAAACTGAAGCTGGTAGAATAATCAAGATAATAATAGTAGTTAAAAACAAAACTGGAAATTGCAATTCTGAATCTCAATTTATGGTACTCTCTACTACCTTGTGGTTTAAAATTATAATGCTATTTGTGATAGCTTTATTTTCTAATTTATGCTACCACAGTGTCTTCTAAAGATAGTGAAATATATAAGCATATGGAGAAAAAAAGAGTCATATTAAGATAATTTCAGCAATAATACAGCTTTCTATTAAAATTTCAAATAATATTTTAAACAAATTTTAAAGAATATTAAGGTCAGCATTTGTACAATTCACATTGGAAGTAAACTACTTTGGGTAAAAGCTCTTTTAGTGAGGCATTCAGATTACAAAGTGTATAAAAATTCTTTGTAAAATATCTTTGGTGAAATAATAAGTGTGTGTGGTAGTATATCCTGACAGAGTTAAAGCATTTTTTGATTTGTTCTATGAAGTGTGCTGCTTGCTTTGCTTTTACCCAAAATGAGTGCTAAAACTATGACTGCAGCCACCAGGTTGGCTCATCTGAGGAAAACGGAAAACTCTGCACTATGAAATTTGCTAATTCTAGCAGGTCCAAAACATATAGATGTCAATACTAGGCAAGTCAGTACCAGTCAAATGATAAAATTACCAGGTATAAAATATGCCTATATGGAGAAAACTGGGACTTTGATCACTCTAGCTGTACCTCATTGTTAGTCACACCACGACTCTTTTTAGAATCATGTACACATTTTGAAATGACTAATCACTTCTGGGAAATCTTAATTTTTTAAATGTGTGATATATATTCTTATTTTCTTCCACTCTTCTTCTAGTTACTATTTTCCTCTTGAAGCCGAAAATTTCATATTATTCAGTATTCCTTTGTGCCATTCCTAGTTTTCACTTTCTAGGAATATAATTTTTTTCATCTCAGAATTTGAGTATATTAAGGGGATGGTTTTCAAACAGAGTTTCAGCCTTGGTCCATGGATAAAATTGTTACATAACTTCATCAAGCGACTATATATATAAAATATATATGTGTATATATAACATATATAAACACACATATATACAGATGCATAAGTGATATATATACTTACATGTATATATGTATGTTTGTATATATATCAAGCTACATATATATACATATACATGTGTATATACATATATGTAAAATATAAATATGAAGATGACATAATGTGTCCTCACTCAAAATGCTTACATTTAGTACAATCAGTAATGTAGCTATGTGTAAATCTATAAACTTGATATTTGTTTATTGTCTTTTTTATTCACTGGTCTTTTTCTGCTGCTTTTTAAAATTTGATGAGTATGCTTTTAATGATTCTCTTTTATTTCTTTTGCTGACTTATTAGCTACATTTTTAAATTTTTTTTAATTGTATTGATTGCATTAGTATTTAGAATTTACATCTTTAAGTTATGACAGTCTAGCTTCTGATGATATTATACCACTATATGCATTATATAAGAACTTAAAAATCATGTAGTTCTGTTTTTTCAGTTCCTGGACTTGGTGCTATTGTTTTTATGTGATATTAAATCCACACTAATAGGTAAAGCTAAGAAGCTGAAATTAAAAATTACTTTATTGGCTGGGCACAGTGGCTCTCGCCTGTAATCCCAGCACTTTGGGAGGCTGAGGCAGGCGGATCACAAGGTCAGGAGATCAAGACCATCCTGGCTAACACGGTGAAACTCCGTCTCTACCAAAAATACAAAAATTAGTCAGGCATGGTGGCATGTGCCTGTAGTTGCAGCTACTTGGGAGCCTGAGGCAGGAGAATCACTTGAATCTGGGAGGAGGAGGCTGCAATGAGCCCAGATTGCACCACTGCACTCCAGCCTGGGCAACAGAAAGAGACTCAGTCTCAAAAAAAAAATTGCTTTATTGATTTTACCATAGGTATAATTTAAAGTTCTGGCTGAATTTATTTCTGTTGAATTTGCTACGGCTATATTCTCCAAACTGAGTTGTACAAAACTTGTAACTCATGTATGTGTGTGTTGTAAGAATGTGTGGTAGGCCATCTCTGCAAACCACATTTATATCACATCCTTTGGGCCATGCTCTATCAATAATGATCATTGATTAAATAATTGAATTTTTTGTTTTTATTTTTGAGACGGAGTCTTGCTCTGTAACCAGACTGGAGTGCAGTGGAGTAATCTCAGCTCACTGCAACCTCCACCTCCTGGGTTCAAGTGATTCTCCTGCCTCAGCCTCCCAAGTAGGTGGGACTACAGGCATGTGCCACCACACCCAGCTAATTTTTTGTATTTCTAGTAGTGACGGGGTTTCACTATTTTGGCCAGGATGATCTCTATCTCTTGACCTTGTGATCTGCCTCCCAAAGTGCTGGGATTACAGGCGTGAGCCACTGTGCCCGGCCTTGAAATTGTTTTTAATTTTATTGTGTTTGTTTATTTTTCTAAAAAGTGAAGTAAATACAGCAGATGCACCTCACATTCTATCACACTTTCAATTAAAATGAACTGAGAAAGCATCCAAAGCTTGTTTAGCAACTCATATCATGTTTTAAAGAATTAAAATAACAAAATAGCAGTCTTTTAATAAATATGTATTAGACAGTGGTTTTCAAAATAGATTTCCAAATTAAATTACTCTGCATCAGACCCGTGCTAGGAGTTTTTAAAAGTGTTGATGTTATTTAATCCTTAACATGAACGATAAAAGTAAGCACTATTTACTCCCACTTTTGTAGATGAGGAAATGGAAGTGCTGAAAGAAAATGTAACTTGTCATATCTTCTAAACTATATTCCACATAGAAATGCAAACCATATACATTGGACAAAAAACAGTTCAAAGAGGTATCACTCCAGTGGAGAGTCAAAGGTTTAAAGACAGCTACACTTTAGTTTTGTCAGTGGATGTTTTAAAGGAAGGAAACCAGGAAGCACCATTAAGAGAATGTTTGTATAGTGTTCTGTGATGGCAGAAAGGTTTTTTTTGTGTGTGGCCATTCAGCAATTGAGCAGCCTTTTATATACAGAATTTCCTGTGGGAAGTAAATAAAACCTTCCAAGAGCCAAGAGCCAGAAAAAAATTAAAAGCAGAAATAAAGTGACCATCTAGCCTTAGGAAATGGTAGTACAAACACGGCTAAACAGAAAAATAGGAAGCTATGTGTTGGGGAAAAGAGAGCTATAGCATTGAAGATAGGTCATGGAGAGCTCAATCAACATGAAATTGTGCCAAAAAGAGAAACAGTAGTGTGCAGTAATGCTTTTAAAGAGCTAGACTGTGAAAATTAGCAGCAAATTCAGGTTATAGGATAAATGGACGTTAAGTTGCAAAGGAAGTCTATAAGGCTTCCCCAAATGACATAAGAAAACTGCAGAACAATAAAAATCCTGAAATATGCTCACACAGCCTTCCCAGATTAATGAATTATTATCACTGGGATATAATCAAACAGCCTAAGTAAACCTACCTCTACTTTTTATATGTATTATTCGGTCTGTTTTATTTATAAGTCTATTCTGTTATTTTTTTCCCCTCTAAACACATTGTTCTTAAATTCTTAGAGCTCTTTTGAGAAACAAAGGTCTCTCATAAAACAATTTATAAATTTGGTGGTCCATCCTCATAAATGTGCATTAGGGTGAATCTCCCTGTACCCCACTATCTTCCCATTAGAGTTCACAAAAAGGAAAATTGCATTCTGAATGCAGATGTCTGCATAAACAGAGCATACGTTTACAAAGACAAGTCCTTTCTGCACGTATAAACGTGCAAATATAAATGGGAACACATTGTATTTTAAAAAGTACTCTCTAACCTTATTCCTTTAAATTTCTCTTTGTATTTTAGTCATGACAGCTAGTGCTTTATTTGATAGAGATGCATTATAAATCAAAACCAATCAAGTTCTAAGTAGTTTTTAAAGCTCCCTTGCTCAGTAACTCAATGTGCCACATTGATGGCCCTTGATTAATTTAATTGCACACTGTGTAACTTTCATGTAGTTTTCATAAAATTACAATATTCACAAAGTAAAAAAAATGCAAAGAAATAAATTATATAAAAAAGTAGGAATATTGATAGCATTATACTACCCAACATACTCTGAATAATTCTATAAATATTCAAAGAAGACATTTGTGTGGTTGAATTAAAACATAATCTGGAAGAAAGGTTTTAATAAATTTCATCTGCCCCAACATATTTGAAAAGGGTAAGCCAAAATATCAATCTATAATTCTGAGATAGGTAGGTATTACTTAGTAAGTAAACAGAGAGCTCCATCATATATAATAGGTGTAAATTGTCCTACATGTATAGCATAACTGAATTATAAAAACAGCTCACATCGGCTTATGTCTCTTATTTTCAAATAAGTGCAATTTATAAAGCATAATCATAAAATATTGACTAATATGTTTTCCTGAATTATCTGTTACATGTGCTTCCTTTTGCAGTTCAAAGGACATTTTAAATTATATATTTAAAGTATAGAAGTAATAAATGCAAAAATTATGGTAGAACATGATAATCTTAAACGAAAAATACCACTTTGATCCCTGCAAATTCCTAGAGGCTACTACTCTTAATAAGGAAACAGTTTCTGGCCAGGTGCAGTAGCTAATGCCTGTAAGGCCTACACTTTGGGAGGTCAAGGTGAGAGGATCCTTTGAGTTCAGGAGCTGGAGGCCAGCCAGGGAAATATAGGAAGACATTATCTCTATGAAAAATAAAAAATTTGACATACCTGTAGTCTTAGCTATTCAGGAGGCTGAGGTGGGAGGATCGCTTAAGGCCAGAAAATTGAGGCTGCACTGAACCTTGATTGAGCCACTGCACTCCAGCCTGTGTGACAGAGCAAGAATGTAACTCAAAAAAATGAAAGAAAAATAAGAGTGTCTGTTTTTGTTACTTTTATAGTTACCAGTAGAAGTTTAAATTTTATACCTCTATTTAATACATTATAACTTTCTATCATGTCTGTTGGCTGCCAACAGATGAAAGGTGAACGAATGACATACTTACACTAGAACAGTTGAAACACGCCATCTCTTACTGCCTTTTTCCACCGTAACTTCAGGTTGTGGTTATTCAATTTCATTTTCTGTGGCAGTGTTTATGATTTTAAATTCAGTGCTTATTCATCTTCTATTATTAACTAATTTTAACGAATATGTGTTAACTCCCTACTATAAAATGTGATACTATAATAATTTCTATCTTTTCTACAAACTCTCCTTTTAATATGTCACATTTAGTTACTTTAAAATTTTAAAAGTTATTTTTAGGGATATTTTCCAACATCAACAACTAATACTCCAATTCTCCTGACATCCACTGGACATTCAACAATTCCGTTCAATTCTAACACTAACTACTCAGGATTAGTGCAGATTCTATAATTTAAGGGCTGAGTTCTAAAATACTGCCCCCAACTTTAGATGCTAGTCTGAAGTCCCAGACCTCCATACTTCTGAATAACCTCCTTCTCATGTTTTGTAATTCATGAGGGTGGTCTCAAAATTCAAGAAGACACAACTTATATTTACTGATTTATTAGAAGATTACAAATCAACAGCCAAATCAAGAGGTACATAGGACAAAGTCAGAGGATCTTGAGCTGAAAACTTCTGTCTCTGTGGAGCTGGGATGCATTATCCTCACATCATGTTCAAGGGTTTGTCAATTCTGAGGCTCATCACATTTTGTTCAAGAGTCTTTATAGAGCTTAATCTCCAGGCGCCTTCCACAAGATTAGAAGGTGGTACTAAAAGTTCCAATCATTCTGATTATTTTAAGGTGATCTAAGGATGTCACCCTAAGTCACCTTATTTACATCTCCAAAACACATTAGGAGCTCAGTGCCAGGATCCAAGGACAGACACCAAATATATTTCTCATTATACCATGGTTATTAAAAATTGTATTTTATTTGGGTAATTGTATTAAGTATTTATGACTGGATTTAGTTTAAACAGTATTTGAAATTTATAAAGTTATTCACTATAAAAGCCATAGCATGACTGGAAATCAAATAAAGGACATGTGGTCTTCAATCAATGAAATTTCCTGCAGTAATGAGAATCTTTCAAGTAGCAAGGTCTACTGGATCCTCTTTTAATTATTTTAGAATTGATTTATGATTTCTGTGTTGTACATACATATATTTGGCTATAGTATGACCTTGCATCATGTTTTTAGCATGTTTTCATAGTGAACTGTGCATGCATATTTCAAAGCATGCTTATTTTTCTTCACATTTCATTGAGAATTCAATGGTGTATAAAATTCTAGCATCACCTGTTTTTTTTTCTCCCAGAGCTGTTAACATATCTTTCAATAATATACACTACCTAGTTATTGGTATTTCACCTGAAGGGAGTCTGATTATCATTCATTTATTCATTCATCTTGCAAATACTTACAAGTTTTGAGTATGTATAGACACAAGGAGGGCAACATCACACAATGGGTCTTGTCAGTGGGTGGAGGGTTAGGGGAGGGATGGCATTAGGAGAAATACCTAATGTAAATGATGGGTTGATGGGTGCAGCAAAGCATCATGGCAAGTGTATACCTACGTAAAAAACCTGCACATTCTGCACATGTATCCCAGATATTATACTTTTATTAAAGTATAAGAAAAAAAAGAGGAAAAAAAGAAACAAATGTTGGTGACTCAACAATGACCAATGGTTAAAAAAAAAATTCTCCTTGGGAAATTCTACTTAAAATATTGACTTCTGGGTCCTGTGATGACAAATTGAATCATAATATCTTAGAGTACTGCAGAAGAATTAATACTTTAAAGTTATTCATCTGATACTAACAGTCTTCCAGGGTTGAAAACCGCTACTAGAAGGAGTTTGGGCCACTTTGCTCTATCACCTATATCTCACGCAAAACTCTTCTATTTCCATAAAAGTAAAGGACAAGTGTTGAGAGTGTTCTTTGGATTTTTTGTTTATTTTATTTTAATCTTTGTGAGTACATAGTAGTTTTATATATGTATTTGCTTATTTATTTATGGGGTACATAAGACTTTTGATACAGGCATACAATGTGAAAAGTGCACATGGTGGAGAATGGGTTATCAATCTCCTGAAGCATGTATTCTTTGAGTTACAAACAATTCAATTACACTCTAAGTTGTTTTAAACTATACTATTAAATTATTATTGACTATGGTAAGCCTATAGTGTTATCCAATAGTAGGTTTTATTCATTCTAACTTTTTTTTTGTATCCATTAACCATCCCTACTTCCTCCCAAGCCCCCCACTACACTTCCCAATCTCTGGTAACTATTCTTGTCTCTATCTCCATGAATTCAATTGTTTTGATTTTTAAATGCCACAAATAAATGATACCATGTGACATTTGTCTTTCCATGCCTATCTTATTTCACTTAACGTAATGATCTCCAGTTCAATCCATGTTGTTGCAAATGACTGAATCTCACTTTTTTTTAATGGCTGAAAAGTGCCCCATTGTTTATATGTACCACATTGTCTTTATCTATTAATCTTTTGATGAACACTTAGGTTATTTCCAAATATTAGCTATTGTAAACAGCGTTGCAACATACATAAGAGTGCAGATATCTCTTCAATATGCTGATTTTCTTTCTTTTTGTTATATATCCAGAAGTGGGGTTACTGGATCCTATGATAGCTCAAGTGTCAGTTTTCTGAGGAATTTCCAAACTGTTCTGCATAGTGGTTGTTCTAGTTTACATTCCCACCAACACTGTACAAGTGTCCCCTTTTTTCTACATCCTCGCCAGCATTTTTTTTGTCTGTCTTTTGATTATAAGCCATTTTGACTGGGGTGAGATGTTATTTCATTGTAGCTTTGCATTTCTCTAATAATCAGTGATGTTG
This sequence comes from Cheracebus regulus, assembly GCA_963574635.1. Taxonomy (NCBI): domain Eukaryota; kingdom Metazoa; phylum Chordata; class Mammalia; order Primates; family Pitheciidae; genus Cheracebus; species Cheracebus regulus. Next base: position 57,416 of record CAUYQU010077472.1, read on the forward strand.
GGCAACTTTTCACATTCCTGTTTGCCATTTATATGCCTTCTTTTGAAAAATGTCTATACAAATCTTTTGCCAATTTTTAAATCAGATTATTAGAGTTTTTCCTATAGGGTTGTTTGAGCTCCTTATAAATTCTAGTTATTATTCTCTTCTCAGATGGGTAGTTTACAAATATTTTCTCACATTCTGTGGGTTGTCTCTTTACATTTTTAATTGTATCCTTTGCTCTGCAGAAACTTTTTAACTTGATGTTATCCCATTTTTCTATTTGGGCTTTGGTTGTCTGTGCTTGTGGGGTATTGCTTAAGAAATCTTTCCCCAGACCAATGTCCTGGAGATGACCAATTTTTTCTTGTAGTAGTTCCATAGTTTGAGTTCTTTAACTATCTTTAATCCATTTTGGTTTGATTTTTGTATATGGCTGGAGATAGGAGTCTAGTTCCATTCTTCTGCATATAGACATCCAGATTTCTCAGCATTATTTATGAAAGAGATTCTCTTTTCCTCAGTATATGTTCCTGGCACGTTGTTGAAAATGAGTTCACCTTAGGTATGTTGATTTGTTTCTGAGTTCTTTATTCTGTTTCATTAATCTATGTGTCTGTTTTTATGTCAGTACTATACTGTTTTGGTTTCTACAGCTCTGTAGTATAATTTGAAGTTACATAATGTGATTCTTCCAGTTTTGTTCTTTTTGCTTAGGATACTTTTGGCTATTCTGAGTCTTTGTGGTTCCATATAAGTTTTAGGATTGTTTTGTCTATTTTCATAAGAATATATTGGTATTTTGATAGAAATTACATTGAATCTCTAGATTGCTTTGGGCAGAATGGACATTTTAACAATATTGATTCTTCCAGCTCATGAACATGAAATTTGTGTGTATATGTATGTGTGTGTGTGATTGTGTGTCTTCTTCAATTTCCTTCATCAGTGTTTTATAGTTTTTACTATGCAGATCTTTTATTTCTTTGGTTAAGTTAATTTCTAGGCATTTAATTTTTGGGATGGCTATTGTAAATGGGGTTACTTTTAGATTTCCTTCTCATATTTTTCACTATTGGCATATAGAAATGCTACTTATTTTGTATGTTGATTTTGTGTCTTGAAACTTTACTGAATTTGTCAGTTCTAGTTGTTTTCTTGTAGAGTCCTTAGGTACTTCCAAATATAAGATTACATTATCTGCAAAGATAATTGGACTTCTTCTTAATTTGGATGCCCTTTATATCCTTCTTTTGTCTGACTGCTCTAGGTAGGACTTCCAGCACTATGTTAAATAACTGGTGATAGTGGGCTTATTTGTCATATTCCAGATTTTAGAGGAAAGTCTTTCAATTTTTTCCCCATTCAATATGTGATTGTCATATATGGCTTTAATTATATTCAGGTATGTTCCTTGTTACCCCAATTATTTGATGGTTTTTATAATGAAGGAATGTGGAATTTTATCAAATGCTTTTTCGGCATCAATCGAAATAATCATATGGTTTTTATTCTTTATTTTGTTCACATGATGTATTGCATTGGTTGATTTGGCTATGTGGAACCATAGTGACATTCCAGGGATAAATTCCACTGGGTCATAATAAATGATCTTTCAATGTATTGTTGAATTACACTGAGTTAAAGCTGAAGGCAGCCCAGCACTGAGTCTCACCTGAGGCCAGTTGTAACCACTTCCTAACTACTGCCTATGATCACTCAGGATCCTGAGTCTCTACAATCAGCAGGTGGAAAAGCCAGCCAGGCCTGTGTACTTCCTTTCAGGGCAGTGAGGTCTCCCAGGCCCCAGGTGGGTCCAGAAGTATCATTCAGGAGTCGAGGAAGCTAAAAACCTTACAAATCTACCTGGTCATCCATTGTATTGCTGCTCAAGCCATGAGATGCAGTTCTGCTCACTCTTCCTTCCCCTTTTCAAAGGCAGAGGAACCTAAACCCATAGCCACCACCACCCCAGGCCATAAGTACTGCCAGACCTCCACTGATGTTCCCTTAAAGCCCAAGGTCTCTTAAGTTAGCTTATCATGAATGCTACCTGGCCTGGGACTCATGATTTAGTGCAGTGGGTTCTCCCTCTGGCCCAGGCCCAGGCCCAGAAATGCCATATAGGAGTCAAATTCTAGGACTGGGGACCTCAAGAGCCTGCATGGTACTCTCCTCCCTTGTGGCCAAGCTGGTATGTAAGGTGCGATATAAAGTCTTCTTTACTTTTCCCTCTGTTTCTGTCAAACAGAGGAGTTTTGCCCTTTAGCCCCTATAGCTGGTAATGTCCTGAGTCTCATCTGAAGCCAGCAAATCTCAGAAGCTCACCTAAGGCCCTCAACATAATGCCTCAGTATTGCTGCTGGTTATGAAGGGTCCCAGGGCTCTTCAGTTAGCAGGGGATAAATGCTCCCAGGACTGCGTCCTTTCCCTCAAGGCAGTGGGTTGTCTGCTGGCTCAGGGTGTGTCCAGAAATGTCACCTGGGAGCTAAGGCCTGGAACAAGGGCTTCACAACTCATACTAGTGACCTATCCTGCTCTTGCTGAGCTGGTATCTAAGATGCAAGACAAAGTCCTCCCCACCCTTCCCTCTCCTCTCTTCAAACAAAAGGAAGAGGTCTCTTTTTGAACTGTGAGCTGTGCGGCTTGGGGTAGGAGGAGGGGTGATACCTGCACTCCCTTGCTGCCCCAGCTGGTGTCTCAGTATGTCATGTGCCCCACCCAGTCCACTGTCTCTGGGCCTATTTCAGCACTAGTACTCACCTAAGAGTTGCAGTCCTTACGGTCTAGACTTCCTTTCACATTGACTTGGAGACATAGAGTGCTGTATGTAGCCCTCAGTGGTGAGGTTTACAGGTACTCAGTTTTGAACTACTGGGATCAACAGTTTTCCTCTGACTAGGGCTGGCTTAAATGCTCCTTCCATAGGTGAGTTTCAGCTGAGTTTGCTCTGGTTTTCTCTTCTGCTTTAACAGGATAGCACTGAGTTTGATCCCTCATAATTGCTGTGCTCTTCCTCCCCCAGCACCCAGAGAGTCTATCCACACCACGCTGCTGCTGCATTGCTAATTGGAGCAGCTCAGGACTGTTGCTGTTGTTTTTCTGTTTGTTTGAATCTCTTCAGTGCCTTTTTAGTGATATGAAGTTAAACCCAGGTATTCTGAGTGCTCTCCTAATTTTTGGTTCTTATGAAGATATTTTCCTGTGTAGATAGTTGTTAATTTAGTGTCCTTGCAGGGGGATTGTAAAGTGGAGTTTCCTATTCCATTATCTTTCTCTGCCTCCCAAAGTGTTTTTTTTTTTTTTTTTTGATTCACAAATAATTGCAATTTCTGCCATTGGTATTTGCTGATACTGAGCTTGGAGTTTATCTGGAACTTCCTTTGGCTAATCTCACTTACTCCCATTGGCTTCTGTGACAGATTCTTCTGTTCTGATTTAAGAATGTATTCAATTGCATCAGTTATCTTTTGGAAATTTTTCAAAATTTTTGTTCTGTTGATGCCACCCTTTTTGTTCTCCAGTATTATAATGACCTCAGACTTTAATGGGCATTGTTTTTTCCGCAGCAACTAGTACATTATTTTAAACTATTCAATAAATATTTGATGAATCAAGTTAATCAATAATGATTTACCACAGAATCAACAGAAAATTTTGAAATGTATAGAATCAATTTTAATTAAAGTTCACCAAAGTCGTTTTTCCATGCTCTCCTTTTGCTTTACAAGATATTTATATAAGGCATATGCTGTGATATGGTTTGGCTGTGTCCTCACCCAAATCTCACCTTGAATTGTAACTCCCACAATTCCCACATGTTGTGGGAGGAACCCCGGGGAAAAGTGATTGAATTACGAAGGCAGGCCTTTCCTGCCCTGTTCTTATAATAGTGAAAAGTCTCATGAGATCTCTGATGGTTTTAAAAAGAGGCATTTCCCAGCACAAGCCTTCTCCTTGCCAGCTACCATCCACGTAAGATGTGACTTGCTCTTCCTTGCCTTTTGCCATGATTGTGATACCTCCCAGTTCTGTGGAACTGTAAGTCCAATAAACCTCTTTCTTTTGTAAATTGCCCAGTCTCGAATATGTCCTTGTCAGCAGTGTGAAAACAAACGAATACTGTAAATCGACACCAATAGAGTGGGACGTTGCTGAAAAGATACTCAAAATTGTGGAAGTGACTTTGGAACTGAGTAACAGGCAGAGGTTGGAACAGTTTGGAGGGCTCAGAAAAGGAAGGAAAATGTGGGAAAGTTTGGAACTCCCTAGAGACTTGTTGAATGTCTTTGCCCAAAATGCTGATAGTGATATGGACAATAAAGTCCAGGCTCAGGTGGTCTCAGATGGAAATTAGGAACTTGTTTGGAACTGGAGCAAAGGTGACTGTTGTAATGTTTTAGCAAAGAGACTGGTGACGTTTTTCCCCTACCCTAGAGATTTGTGAAATTTTGAACTTGAGAGAGATGATTTAGGATATCTGGTGGAAGAAATTTCTAAATAGCAAAGCATTCAAGAGGTGGCTTGGGTGCTGTTAAAGGCATTCAATTTTATAAGGGAAGCGACCATAAAAGTTCAGAAAATTTTTGGCCTGATAATTAGATAGAAAAGAGAATCCCATTTTCTGAGGAGAAATTCAAGCTGGCTGCAGAAATTTGCATAAGTAATTAGGAGCCAAATGTTAATCCCCAAGACAATGGGAAAAATGTCTCCAGGGCATGTCAGAGGTCTTCACTGAAGCCCCTTCCATCACAGGCCCAGAGGCCTAGGAGAAAAAAGTTGTTTTCTGGGCTGGACCCAGGGTCTCAGTGCTGTGTGCAGCCTAGGGACTTGGTACCCTGTATCTTAGCCCCTCCAGCTGTGGCAGAAAGGGGCCAATGTAGAGCTTAGGTCATGGCTTTAGAGGGTGCATGCATCAAGCCTTGGCAGCTTCCATATAGTGTTGAGCCTGTGAGTGCACAGAAGTGAAGAACTGGGGTTTGGGAACCTCTGCCTAGATTTAAGAAGATGTATAGAAATGCCTGGATGCCCAGAAAGAAGTTTGCTGCAGGGGTGGGGCCCTTATGGAGAACTCTGCTAGGGCCATGTGGAAGGAAAATGAACAGTCAGAGCCTCCACACAGAGTCCCTACTGAGACACTACTTAGTGGAGCTGTGAGAAGGGGACCACCATCCTCCAGACCCCAGAATAGTAGATCCACTGACAGCTTGCACTGTGTGCCTGAAAAAGCTGCAGACACTCAACACCTGCCCATGAAAACAGCAGGAAGGGAGGCTGTCCCCTGCAAAGCCACAGGGGTGGAGCTGCCCAAGAGCATGGGAACCCACCTTTTGCATCAGCATGACATGGATGCAAGACATGGATTCAAAAAAGATTATTTTAGAACTTAAGACTTGACTGCTTTGCTGGATTTCGAACTTGCATGGGGCCTGTAGCCCCTTTGTGTTGGCCAATTTCTGCCTTATGGAACAACTGTATTTATCCAATCCCTGTGGGGATCGCTCCAGCATAGAGGCCCCCTGACCGCATCTCCGCCATAATGTGAGCTTGAGCCCAGACACATTTCCCCCTCCTGGAGGCAGTCGAGCTATGGGAAAGCAGAAACTAAAGGATGATTCTGTAGAAGTTATTCAGACTCTCTGAGGCTAACATAATGGCCTGGTGATGGCTGTGTGGTCTTACAAGACACTGTGTTTTTCCTTGGTTCCTGTTCTGGGCTAGTTTTATGACTCTGTTTACCGAACACTGCTTAAGCCCTGTGACCATTCATACGACCTCTAAAGAATGTTACCTTTCTAAATGTAAATCCCTACACAATAGATAAAGAAAAATCACCTGCCCACTTTTATGGCCCTTCACTATTTACCTTTTCTGTTACTAGTTTCTCATCTCCTCCCCCAGATTTGCAGTGTTGCAACTTTCTGTTCCCCTTTGCTGTGTCGAATTATCAATGTGAGTTGACGTCAGCTAC
>CAUYQU010077473.1:0-15331 GCA_963574635.1 Cheracebus regulus
AGCCCGACTAAAAGGACAACCAGTCCTGTACACTCCGCACCGAGAGGCACCGCACCGAGAGGCGCCGCGCCGGCCAAAAGAGTCGCGCTGGCGACCTGTGTGGCTCCTTCGCCAGGAATCTCCCAGTCTGTGGGCATCAAAAATTCGTCTGCAATTGCAGCATCCACTCGCTCTCTGCGCTTTCACTGGGAGCTACAATCCTGAGCTGCTGCTACGCGGCCATCTTGGATCTCTCTGTGCCTGGTGATGAAGTTTTTCTGTTTCTTAGTTTTCCTTTGGCGGACGCCCGTTCCCCACAGAGCTGGGCCTTCCCGGATTCAGCTGTGCTTGCTCTTAGTCCTCAGCGCTTCCAATTGCTGTTTTCCTTGTGGGGATGGGACCAGCCGAGCCCGTCTGTCCCATATACTCCGCACCGGGAAGCGCCGCGCTGGCCAAAAGAGTCACGCTGGCGACCCGTGTGGCTCCTCTGCCGGAAATCTCCCGGTCTGTGGGCAACAAAAATTCGTCGGAAAGTGCGGCGTCCACTTGTTCTCTGCGCTTTCACTGGGAGCTACATTCCTGAGCTGTTGCTAATCGGCCATCTTCTCTTGGATGTTTTATAAAAACGGAAGCAACAACCTGTGGTCTTTTGTATCTGGCTTCTTTTGCTGAACATAAGTTTTTTAAAGGTTCATCCACATTGTAGCATGCATCAGTATTTCATTTCCTTACGTTGATGAATAATTCATTATAAATCTACCACATCTTACTCATTTATCAGTTGATGGACAGTCGGGTTGTTTCCACTTTTTGGCTACTATGAATAATGCTGCTAGGAACATTGTGTACAGTCTTTTATATGAACATATGTTTTTATTTATCTTGGGATCTCTATGTTGAATTTTCTGAAGAACTGCCAAATTGTTTTCTAAAGAGGCTGCACCATTTTACATTCCTCTCAGTAATATATGAGGGTTCCAATTTCTCTATATCTTTTAAACACTTATTGTTTGTTTTTTGAGACAGAGTTTTGCTCTTGTCACCCAGGCTGGAGTGCAATTGCACGATCTCAGCTCACTGCAACCTTCGCCTCCCGGGTTCAAATGATTCTCCTGCCTCAGCCCCCCAAGTAGCTGGGACTACAGGCATGTGCCACCATGTCTGGCTAATTTTTGTATTTTTAGTAGAGATGGGGCTTCACCATGTTGGCCAGGCTGGTCTCAAACTTCTGACCTCAGGTGATCCAGCTGCCTTGGCCTCCCAAAGTGCTGAGATTATAGCATGAGCCACCATGCCCAGCCCCAACACTTATTATTGTTTATCTTTTTTTTTTTTTTTTTTTTTTTTTTTGAGACAGAATGTCATTCTGTGCTCAGGCTGGAATGCAGTAGTTGTTTTAGCTCACTGTAGCCTCAGCCTCCTGAGTAGCACATACCACCTTGCCTGGTTAGTTATTTTTAAGTTTTTTATAGAGACAAAGTTTTACAATGTTAGCCAGGCTGGTCTTGAACTTTTTGCCTCAAGTGATCCTCCTGCCTTGGCCTCCCAAAGTGCTTGGATTATTGGTATCAGCCACTACACCTGACCTACTTTTTTATTATTGCCATTCTAGTGGGTGGGCAGTGATATCTCATAGTGGTTTTTATTTTGTTTTTTTGAGACAGCCTCATTCTGTCATCCACGCTGGAGTGCAGTGGCACAATCCTGGCTCAATGCAACCTCTGCCTCCCAGATTCAAGTGATTCTCCTGCCTCAGCCTCCCAAGTAGCTGGGATTACAGGCACCCACCACCACACCCGGCTAATTTTTGTATTTTCAGTAGAGAGGGGGTTTTGCCATGTTGGCCAGGCTGATCTCGAACTCCTGACCTCAAGTGATCTACCTGCCTTGGCCTTTCAAAGTGCTGGGATTACAGGCGTGAGCCACAGCACCCAGCCTCATAGTGGTTTTGATTTGCATTTCCCTAATGTCTGAGGATGCTAAACATCTTTTCATGTGCTTTTTCATCGTTTGTATGTTTTCTTTAGAGAAATGTATATTCAAATATGTATTGAAATCCTTTGCTCATTTATTTATTTATGAGACAAAGTCTCACTCTATTGCCCAGGTTGGAGTGCAGTGGTGCAATCTCAGCTCACTGCAACCACCACCTCCCAAGTTCAAGTGATTCTCCTGCCTCAGCCTCCTGAGTAGCCAGGATTACAGGCATGCACCACCACACCTGGCTAATTTTTGTATTTTTAGTAGAGATGGGGTTTTGCTACGTTGGCCAGGCTGGTCTCGAACTTCTGACCTCAGGTGATGTGCCCACCTCAGCCTCCCAAAGTGCTGGGATTACAGGTGTGAGCCACCATGCCCAGCTGCCCATATTTTAATTGGGTAATTTATTGTTGAGTTGTAAAAGTTCTTTATTCATTCTACCAGTTCTCCATGGGATATGTGATTTGCAAGTATCTCTTCCATTCCATAGGTTGTCTTTTCTCTTTCTTGATGGTATAGTTTTCAGCACCAAAATTTTTAGTTTGAAGTAGTCCAGTGTATCAATTTTTTTCTTTTGTTACTTGTGCTTTTGACGTCTAAGAATCCATTGCCTAACCCAAGGTCATGAACATAATTCCTGCGTTTTCTTCTAGAAATGTTACAATTTTAGCTATTGCTTTTAGGTCGTGACTCATTTTGAGTTTATTTTGGGTTGTTGGTGTGAGGTAGGACTCCAGCTTCATTCTGTTACATGTGGATATCCAATCGTTCCCGCATAATTTTTTGAAAAGACTGTTCTCTTCCCATTGAGTTGTCTTAGCATCCTTGTCAAAAATTAGTTGAGCATAATATCAGGTACTATTTCAGGACTCTCAACTTCATTGATTTATATCTATTTTTATGCCAGTATCACACTGTCTTGATTATTGTAGCTTTGTAGTTTTTAAAATGTGAAATGTGAGTACTCCAACTTTGTTATTTTTCAAGATTCTTTTAGCTATTCTGGGTCCCTTGTATTTCCATATTAATTTTTTTTTTTGTACAAGGGTCTTACTATGTTGCCCAAGCTGGTCTCAAACTCCTAGCCTCAAGCAATTCTCCACTCTTAGCCCCCCAGAGTGCTGAGACTACAGGTGTAATCTCAGTTTCCATATTATTTTTGGGATCAGCTTGTCAATTTCTGCAAAAAAGCCAGTTGGGATTTTGATAGGGATTACACTGAATTTATAGATCAGTTTGAGGAATATTGCCATCTTAATATTAAGTTTTCCAGTTCATGAATATGAAATATCTTTCCATTTATTTAGATCTTCTTTAATTTCCCTCAACAATATTTTATAGTTTTCAGTGTACAAATTTTGCAATTATTTTGTTAAACTTATACCTGAGTATTTTATTATTTTGTGATGCTGTTGTAAATGGAATTGTCTTTTTAATTTCCATTTTTGGAATGTTTATTGCTAGTATATAAAATCACAACTGATGTATCCTACAACCTTGCTGAACTCATTTATTAGTTCTAATGGTGTTTTAGATGCTGTAGGGTTTTTTATGTACAAGATGTGTCATCTGCAAACAGAGATCCTTTTACTTCCTTCTTTCTAATATTTTATTTCTGTCTCTTGCCCAATTGCCCTGTTTAGAACCTCCATTACAATGTTAAGTAGAAGTGGACATCCTTGTTATTCCTGATGCTAGCAGGGAAGCTTTTGGCCTTTCCCAGTAAGTGTGATGTGAGCTGTGAATCTCTCTCATTTTCCATCCCCCATTTGCTGGTTCCTTTGTCTTTCTTGGTCAGCGCCATCCAGTAGCTTCCTGGAAGAGTGTGCATGGGAGAGGGATAAAATATTTGAGATTTTTGAAATCTGAAACTCTGTTCTACTCTCATGCTCAATTGATAATTAGGCTGAATAAAGAATTATAGGATGGAAGTCATTTTCCCTCTGAATTTTGAAATCGATCCATTGCTTCTAGCTTCTGACATTCTGGATGAGAAACCTGATGCCATTTTGGTATCTTGTCATTTGTATGTGACCTGTCTTTTCCCTGGAAGATTATAGGGCCTACTCTTTATCCTCAATGTTCTGAAATTTCATGATGCTATACCTCAGTGCAGGTCTCTTTTCAGTCACTCTCTGGGAAATTAATGGACCTTCTCAGTCTGGAAATCCATGCCTTCAGTTCTGGGACACCTTGAATGATTTCTTTGATCATTTTCTTCCTCTGATTTTTCTGTTTCTGAAATTCCTACAGTTTGGATGTCAGGCTGCCTGGGCTGGTCCTCCAGTTGCTCTTCTATTTTCTATCTGTTTCTTTATTTCTGATTCTACTCTAGGAAATTTCCTCAAGTTCATGTTCCAACTCTTTTATTAAGTTTGCATTTCTGCTGTCAGATGGTGTATTTATTTCCAAGAGCTGCATTTTATTTTGTGATTGTTCTTTTGTTGAGCATTCTGTTCTTGTCTCATGGACACGCCATTTTCTTTCATCTCTGATGATATTTTGTTTTGAAAGTTTTCTTCTTCCTGCAGTCTCTGTGTCCTGCCAGTTACCTTTCCTGTTAGTGTATATGTCCATCTCTGCTGTTAGGTTTCCCTTAAATGTTTATGGCTCCTTGGCTGTGTCTTCATGTTAAATGTGAGGCATAAGATGGTTGGGGCTCTTCGTGGTGAGTGGGCCCTGTTGACTGATGCCTCCCAGTAGGAAGATCCAACGGGGAGCTCAGTATGGGTGTTTGTTCTCTAGGGCTAGTCTGGTTCTGCATAGATGTTTTCATTCTCCTACCTAGCGAACAGACTTCTGACTACAGCTTTCTGAGATCCATGTGGGCAAAAGAAGGGCAAAGGTGGGCAATCCAAAAACCTTCACTTAGCCGTGTGCTCCCAGGATGGTACCTTGTGCCTCAGCCAGGCATTCAGAGGCCCTCTGTCTTACTCCTTTCTGAGACTCTGCCTCTGGTTTTCTGCTGGGATGAGAGGGAACATTTTCTTGGCAGAAGTAGGAAGAGGATCTAGGGATCTTACTGCCTTTAAGCCGACTTGCAACACATCCTCCTATTATACTTCCGGAGATACCTGATGTTGCCACCAATCCCAGAGCCTTTGGGGTTTTCTAGCACAAACCTGAGTGTCTATTTGATTGCATTGTCATGGGTTAGGGTTCTACTTTCTTGGGTTTGCTGAGTCAGCACTACACATCTCTTTCCCAGCTGCCAAACTTTGTTACTATCGTCTTCTTCCCTGGTGGCTCTATCTTTGTGGGTTGATGAATTTTTTAAAAAATTATCATACCATTGTTTTAGTGGAGTTTCTGGGTGGAAGTAGAGGCTAGTGCATTCATTCAGCTCATAATCTTTAACCACAGTCTCTGGCTCTTCTAACTGTTGCGTTCCCTGAGCCTCAACATCATCATCTGTAGAATGGGACAAAAGATCCCTTTCCTGCTGTCTGCCAGGAGCGTTTGTGAACATGTGATGAGTTTTCTTGTAAAGATTTACGGTTCAAGCAGCAGGATGTGTGGCTCTCCATTCTAAGTGTTGCTTGGGCTAAAGGATTAAGGGGTAACTTCCAGAGGCTGGGACTGGAGAAATAGCTAGCCTGGGCTGAAGGATACTGTATCAGTTACAAACAACCACAGCCCTCACTGGCATGCAGCAATAAGTGTTTAGGTAACTCAGGAGTCTTCAGAGTTCAGCTGATCCAGGCGGCTCAGGCCAAACGACTGCTTTTTTTTTTTTTGAGTTTTGCTGTTGCCCAGGATGGAGTGCAGTGGTGTGATCTCAGTTTACTGCGACCCCGCCTCCTGGGTTCTAGCGATTCTCCTGCCTCAGCCTCCAAAGTAGCTAGGACTACAGGCGCGTGCCACCACACCAGGCTAGTTTTTGTATTTTTAGTAGAGACGGGGTTTTACCATGTTGGTCAGGATGGTCTCAATCTCTTCACCTCATGATCTGCCCTCCTCAACCTCCCAAAGTGCTGGGATTATAGGCGTGAGCCACCGTGCCTGGTTTACAACTATAGATCTTGACTGGGCTCACCCTTGTGCCTGGGGACAGCTGACTGTCAGCTGATCTAAGAGATCCTTGGCTGGGACAACTGAGGCCAACTCAGCTCTGCTCCATGCATCTCTGCGTCTCAGCTCTAGTTTGATTGTGTTCCCATGGTGGCAAAAGGACAAGAAAGCAAGCGGAAACATGCAAGTGCTTTTTCAAGCCTCTGCGTCTGTCACATTTGCTCTCATTGGCTGAAGTTGGCCACATGTGGCTGAGCCCAGAGGAAGAAGATGGGGAGAGACATCCCACTCAGTGGCAGAGGACCTGAATGCAGGAAGGGGTAAGGAATGGGGACCATTGGTGCAAACTCTACAATGAGTGCCTAGACATGGCTCAGGAACAGAGCACCCCCAGCCTCGATTATTTTTCTGCAAATCCAGAATATTTGCCTAAACAAGGAACCTGGGGTTCTGCCACCCTGATTTGCATTCAGTTAAAAGAATCAATCCTTTACTTGCTCCTGGGAAGAAATGCTGCCCATCTCTAAAACAATCAGACATGATCTCCCTGACAGAGCAGTACACTCCCCAGGCCCAGGCTGGGGATGTAGATCACAGGCAGCCGATTAAATCTGCTTAATTATTTGATTCAATCAGAGGTTGGCTTAATTATTTTCTTACTCTCACCTCTTTTGAATCCATTCTGGAAACTGATTATGTCTTTAACACCAGCCCAGAGATAAGCATTTCAATTGGGAAATGTAATTAGCCAAGGAAAATGAATGTGGGAGCTGCCTTTTGTCAAAGCACCATTAAAACCCAACTCTGGTCAATACCAATGTGGTGTAAAGACAAAAGGCTCCGTTTGCTCCTCTTAGGACGGAGAGGGAAGGCCCAGCAGGAGGTGGGAAAATAGGTATCTTGGGATCTTAGCAAAAGGAAGGTCATTAATCCATTCATTCAGAGGCATTTCGAGGCCAGTTCTGGGATGAGTGCTAGAAATGCAAAGGTGAACTGGCCACATCCCTTGGCTCGAAAGAGTTCTCTTCTTAGAGGAGGATTCACGCGTAATTATGAGGTCAAAGTGCTATGGGAATAGCACTTTTGCAGATGAAGGAGCCACTGATTCTGCCTGTGGGAACTTCACAGAGCAGGTGACATTGAGCTGGGCTTTGAAGAATAAGCTGGAGTTTCCCAGGCAGAGAAGGGCATTCTAGGTAAAGGGCACAGCACATGCAAGGGCATGGTGGCCTGAGAGTACAGGAATGCTTATTAGGAGACACTAGAGCAAGCCTGCCGAGGGCTTCATGAGCCAGCCTAGCTCCTCCTAGGATAAAGTATGCAGCGTGTCCCTGGGCCATCCCACCTCACTTTCCAGTGCCTCGGGATCCTCCGTTACCTCCCACTTTGCCCTTTAGACAGAGTTATTAAGGATTCTCCCCAAGTGTTTGTTTTAATGGAAGTCCAAGGCGTGTGGCATTTAAGAGAGACTGTGCCATCTGAAAGCCAGGGACTGGGTTCAAGGCACCTGAGAACCACAGATGCACACGGTAGAGCTGAAGAATGAGAGGGTGCTCAGGGCAGAAGGTCCAGCCTGGGCCGAGGCTCGGCGGTATGGCACACCGAGCTGAGTGTGGCTGTAGCATGAAATGAAAGGTGGGTAGTGAGCTGCCCAGCTGGGAAGGGGCTGGATCGCAAAGGGCCCTTTACAGGCCATTGCAGACCAGCTCTTTGGCCTTGGCCTCTATGATGGGGGAGACTCTCTTAGCACTACTCTGTAGCCTCTCTCCTGCAAGTCTTCACTTCTTCAAAAACGGCCAGTGCTAAGAGCAGTGGTCTCTGGTTTGCTTGGATTGTTGCCCGAGGCAAAAGCTTGTCTGGAATGCAGTGGGGTGGAGAGGTTATCTGACCAGGTGGCTCCTACACCTGGGGAAAGGGAGGGAGGACCACCACCACTGCCTCCAGGTCCAAGGCAAGGTGGAGCCACCACACCTGTGCCCACCTGGTTTCTATTCACTTTAACCCTTAGCCATCCTTACAAGGAAGAATTCAGCCAAGGGTGACCAGGCACTGACTGAAGCTACCAGGTCCTGCCTCTCTCTGAGACACACAGCACCGACTACCAGATCCCACCCCATGTGATCCTGTGCACACACTTTGTAATGGGGTGTGGTGACCAGCATGTGTGCAATTGTGTACTCTGCTTTTTTGCTTGGAAGCATCTTGAAGCCTCGTCGTCCACCTTCCCGAGGTGGGCCCTGTCTCACCTGTGAGGCCGCTGGTATAGGAGGAGAGCACAAGCATGGTAGGCATTCGGGTCGTGGCTCCTGCTTATTTGCTGTGCAGCTTTGGACAAGCTTCTTAGCTTCTCTGCGCCTCGGTTTTGTCATCTAGAAATGGAGATAATATAACCACCTACACTGCAGTGTAGGAGCATTAAGAGTATGCACTACTCTTATGAAGATTAAGAGTATAAAATTCTCAGCCAGGTATGGTGGCTCATGTCTGTAATCCCATCACTTTGGGAAGGCCAAGGTGGGAGGATCACTTGAGTTCAAGAGTGTGAGACCAACCTGGGCAATAGAGTGAGATGTTGTCTCTATTTTTTAAAAAGTTAAATTAGCTAACTGTGGTGGCATGTGTCTGTAGTCCCAGATACTCAAGAGGTTGAAGTGTGAGGATGGCTTAAACCTGGGAAGCTGAGGTTGCAGTGAGCTGAGATGGCACCACTCCATTCCACCTTGGGTGACAGAGCAAGACCCTGTTTCCGAAAACAAGTAAATTCTCAGTTTAGTTGTTGGCATGAAGGATAACACATAACCATAATGATTATGGAGGCTGCTAGACCCAGCTCAAATGACTGCCTAGTGGACTGACTGGGTGACCTTAGGTATCAGTCATTTAAATTCCGTGAGCCTCGGTTTCCTCCTCTGTAAACCAGGTTTAACAACACCACTCGGTGGGTATAAGGAACAAACAGACTAACTCCTGCCTGTGGATAGACTTTGGAAATGGATGCTTTGTGTCCTTGTTGTAGTTCAGGGTACTGATGGTGCTTCCTCCATCAGGTGATTTGAGAACTCACGGGTCCCCAGTGAGAGGTGGTGAGTGACTGTGTGAAGGGATGAGACGACAGCATGGGAGGTGGAGGAGGTTGGTGTCTGCACCCACCCTGCCTGAGAACAGGGTGATGGGCAATATGTGCAGAACAAAGTGGCCTTACACCTGACTCCAGGCTCCAGGTGCTGGGGGTAAGCATTCTCCACCCCTACCCCGAAGCTATGGCAGAAGAACACAGTGGCAAAAGGACACGGAATGCCCTGGGTATTCTGTGTGAAAGTTGCTGAGGCCAGAGACAGCTCTCACTTCCTATGTTGCTCAGGCCTTTCCACCCTGTCCCACTGCGGGGTCTCAGCCCCAGTCCTGGGCGGGGAGTGTGGGATGCTTAGGAGCAGAGTACAGGCTGAGCTTCAGCCACCCTCACGGGAATCCGTCTTGGGCCCCTGGCCCCAGCCAGACAGGTTGGCAGATTGCCCAGCCACATCCAAAGGCATCATGTACTCTGAGCACAGAGCCTGGCTGAGGACACCAGAGAGCAGGAGAGCGTGGGGGCCTTGCAGACCCATGACAAGGCTTTGATAACACAGTCTACCTGCCATGTCTGAAAAATCAAGGTATGCGTCTTCCTGGCAGGGAATGCAGTTTCCTGTTAATGAGTTGTGAGAGGCTGGAACAAGTTATCAGAGGGAGGCTGGGCTGACTGCTTCCCAAGGCAGCTGCCAGGAGATGGAAGCCAGGCCCCAGCCTCCTCCCTTCAGGGGGCTCAGCTATTTGGGGAGCATCTCTCAAAGGGCTGAACTAAAACCTGGAGTGAGCATCCCCAGCCTGGGCCAGGACCTGCTGGTGGATCTTGATCCTCTGCCAGGAGCTTCTCCAGGCCTTAGCTGCTGCACTCCCCTGTCTCTGCAGGGACTAGCTAGAGTCCCCTCCCCTCCGCAACCTCAGGCTCTCAGGGGGACCAAAGCCAATAACCCCATGATGAATGGATCTCTGGTTTCTCGCTGCTTGCAAAGCCCTCACACTTGTCATCTTATTAGGTGCCCACAACAATCTGTGTGAAAGAAACTGAGGCTCAGGGAGAAATGCCCAAGGTCTTACTGCCTGGTGGGTCTGTTTAGGGTAATGCTAGCTGCTGTGACAGATAAACACAGAGACTTCAGTGGTTGGAGACAACAGACATTTCTTTCTTGCACATGTAAGGTCAAATTGATGGTGGGGAGAGCTCTGTTCCCCCGATGACTCAGGCACCCAGGGTGATTCAGGCGCCATCATCTTCAGGTTGTAGCTCCCTAGGTTGCTTTGGCCTTGGAAGATCCACGAATGGTTTTTATGGACTAGGCCTCAAAGTAGTATATGGAGCCTATGCCCACATCGCATTGGGTCCTGCGGCCCCACCTGGATGCGGAAGGGCTGGGAACCACAGTTCCTGCCTGGGCGGCTATTTCCCAGCAACAACTCTACTTAAGGAAGGGGAGCAGGAGCAGAATCTTTGCCGGCACAGCAGAGGGTATTGCCCTCAAAAACAAAAGCTAAGGACCCCTAGTGAGAATTTGATCACCCAGGAGTCAACAAGTGGCTAGTGTGGTCTGAGAGCTGAAAGAAGACTGTGTGGTTCTGACCCCAGAAGAATTCTGGATCTCCAAACGCTGTGCCAGCCTTCTCTGCAGCCTCCTGCCCCTTCGTTAGCTTCTAATGTAGACTGCTGCTCATGGCCCAGCCCTGCAGCACCCCTTTGTGGCTCCCTGTGGCCCTCACTGTAGAGACCAAACCCCTTGGCCTTCCCAGGACGGCTCCAGCTGACTGGCCACATTGCTCCCCTAATCCTGCCTCAAACCTGTGCTCCTCCCTGACCAGCTTCTACCTCAGGGCCTTTGCACATGCTGTGCCCTCTGCCTGGAATGTCCCCGCTGCTACTCTCCACCCTGCGAGTTCCTGCTCATCCTTCCAGATCCATCACAGGTCCACAAGGCTTCCTCAGCAGAGTTAGCCGCTCAGCCAGCATTTGTTAAGAGTTTACTGTGTACCAGGCACTGCAGTAAAGGCTTCCCAGGAATTAACTCATTTATCTCCCAAGCCTACAAGGCAGGCATCCCATTTTCTAGATGAGGAACCCAGGTCTGGGAGGAGCGTGAGTGCGATCACACAGCTGCAGAGTGGCAAAGTCAAGTTCCAAACCCAGGTTCCTGTGGCTCACAGCCAGGCCTTAACAGCTGCATGAACTGCCACCTATTATTAGCACCTGTCATAAGGCTTCATAATCATTCATTTACTTGCTATTTTGCTGGGAAATTGCTTCCTGTCTTTCTGGGAAAGCAGCTGCAGCCTCACTAAGGACAGAGGTCAGGTCTAATCCATCCTAGAGTCTTCCTCACCACTGTCCCCACCACCACCAAGGCCAAGGTCTGGGTGGTGATTTCCTCTCAAATAAATCCCTTACCCTCTGAGAACCAGAAAGAAAAATTCCTCAGATTAGGGTCTGTCATAATCCCCTCCCTGCTTGCCTGTCAGTTTTTGAAAGTTACCCTGAAACCATTTGAAAATGATCTCAGAGGCAGAGACTGGCCTTCTCTACGTGTGATTAAGTACGATGGCTTTTTAATGATTTGAGCTGTGCCTTCTGTGGATTGACAAAAATGGATTACCATATATTTCTGAAAACCACACTGCCAAAATCAGATTTTTTTTTTTTAAAGTTTTCTCAGCTGTCCTCAAAAGCCTTAGCTGAGAACAACAAATACTTTGGGCTTTAATTGTTCAGTCACATGAGGGTAGTGCCTCCTGAGTTCCGAGAACTGCTCTTGCCGGGAAAGCCTTGGGACACTCCTGGGGTTCGATCTTTAGGAAATTGAACTGTGTGTTTTCTCTGAAGCGGAGAGCTAGCTCCTGGACCGTGGCACGTTTGTTGCATTTGTGAATTGTTTGGGTACCGAGGTCTGAAACAGAGGCAGCTCTTGCCCTGGAAGCATGCTCAGGGCTGTCACGGCTGGATGAGGCCTGGCTTAGCTGTGGGTGGGCGGACAGGGCGAGCAGGGAGGGGCTCTCCCTGCATGGGCACTTCCTCCTCCTTTTCACTCTCCTGCCAGACTCTGTGCATGGAGTCCTGCACCCTTCACCTGATCTAAGCCATCCACACCTGTGACACCTTGGACAGATGCAGACTAACTGCTGGCTCAGAGAGGTGAAGTCCCTTGGTTGCAGTCGCAGGCTGGTGAGCCACTGAGCCAAGGCACACGGTTTGACTGGAAGCCTGTGCTTCCCCCAAGATCACCGCTGCCTTTAACAAATCAAATAAGGGCCAGGTGGGTGGATCATATGAGGTCAGGAGTTCAAGACCAGCCTGACCAATATGGTGAAACCCCATCTCTACTAAAATTACCAAAATTAGCTGGGCGTGGTGGCGTGTGCCTGTAGTCCCAGCTACTTGGGAGGCTGAGGCAGGAGAATCACTTGAACCCGGGAGGCGAAGGTTGCAGTGGGCCGAGATTGTGCCACTATACTCCAACCTGGGTGACAGAGCAAAGCCTTCATCTCAAAAAAAAAAAAAAAAAAAAAAATCAAATGAGGCCAGACCTGGTGGTTCATGCCTGTAATCCCAGCACTTTGGGAGGCCAAGGTGGACAGATCGCTTGAGCCCAGGAGTTTGAGACCAGCCTGGGCAACATGGTGAAACCCTGTCTATACAAAAAAACTAGCCAGATGTGGTGACATGCTCCTGTAGTCCCGGCTACTCAGGAGGCTGAGGTGGGAGGATCACGTGAGCCTGGGGACGTCAAGGCTGCAGTTGAGCTGTGATCATGCCACAGTACTACAGCTTAGGCAACAGAGTGAGACCCTGTCTCAAAAAATAATAATCAAATGAGAGGCAACTCACAGGTATCCCCTGCAGTCCATTTACATGTGAGGAAAACAAACCTCATTGTGCATCCACTAGCACCAGTGGCTTCAATAATCTACGTTATCTGCATTTTACAGAGGAGGATGTCGAAGCTCATGGGATAAGGTAGCTAACAGAAGTCACACAGCTAGTAATAGGCCAATTATGATTTTATTCTATGTCTACCTGATTCCAACGTTTCTGCCCCACTCTATCCTTTGTCGGAATCAGTCTCAGGCCCCTGCCTCCCTCTCTGTTAGGTGGTAAACACAGGTAAGTCTGGCAAGGGGAAGCCTGTGTTGTTTTCCGTGTAAAATGTGTGCAGGTATCTTTCCAGTTAAGGGAAGAGGCAGAGTGGCTTCAGTGAGGTTCTGGAAGGGGCCTCTGGACCAAAGAAAGGAAAGGACCTTGGTCTGTAGGAGGGTGGGCTGGTCCCCTCCTCTTCACTGATGCTGGGAGGAAAGCAGGTGGATTTGTCATGGCCTGATGCAGAGAGGGCCACCTGTCCGGCCTGTGGTCATGCGTGCCCTGGCTCCTGCTCTGTTCTGTCTCAGGGTTAATTTACTACATGTTTACTCCAAGCCTACTATGCACCTGGCATCATGCTAGGCTCTTTGGTGGTTCCAAAGATGCATCTGGCAGGATCTCTTCCTTCCAAGGCTCCCATCTGTTGGAGAAAAAGACCAACTCAGACCCTCCTATGAGTGAGCCTCAGCCAGGGGATCAGTCATGGGGTCCAGAATGGTGTAGGTAGGAAGAGCCACCTCTCAAGGGCATCTGGGGAGGCTCCTGCAGAGGGTATCCAGGCTCCCAGGGAGAGGCGGCAGCTCTCTGCAAGGGAGTGTCTGCTGCAGGGGGCCTTACTCCAGCCCAGAGGTGGGAGAGAGGGTCAGGCTGAGCCACAGGCCCTCAGGAGGTAGCCTGGGGTCTCAAAGCCAAAAGTACTTCCCTGGGACCTTCTTGGACCCTCCAAACTGAGCCCAGTCTCCCAAGTTGCACAGGAATGGAATGGCACAGCAGTGAAGGGCAGAGCCACCAAGGCAGATGGCCACAGTTGAGTCCTGGCTCCCTGTTCATCAGCCCTGGGAAGTTTAGGTGATTCTCTGAGCCTCAGTTTCCCCATCTGTAAAACAGGGGCAGGAATTGCACCCTCCTCCTCCGGTGTTGTGAGACTTAAAAGCGGTGCCAGCTGTGGGGTGCTCAGCAGCGTGGCATCAGCCTCCACACAGGTTTGCGGCTGCTGCATCTGGCATTTTGCATGATCACTAGCCCTCAGGATGGTTTGCAAGGTGGAGGTCTTGCTCCCACTGTGGAAGATGAGGAAACTGAGATAGCTAGTAAATGGTGGACCCAAGCTTGAGTTTCTAGGACTCAACCCTTTCTGCTGGCACACTGCCTACAGCTCAGCAACTGCAAAGACCCTCCCCGGGGCTCAGCTCCGTACCAGGCTTTCCTTGCACTGCCTCTGCTATCTTAATGTTTTGCGGGGATGAATGGAGCTTCCTTGATTTCCTTTCTTTTCCCCTTTCCAATAATCATCATTCATCTTGTTATCAGAGCCATGCATCTGTGCCTTTTGGCTGTGGTCCACAGGCCATGTTTGCCATAATCAATGCATAGCTCTGTGTGGCCCCAATGTATACCCAAGACAACCCTGTGCCTGTAGGCCCGGGTGGCTCTGACACTGTCAAAGGCAGCTGGAGGCTTCCCCAGGAGCTGAGGTGAGGCACCTGGCTCACATGCCCCATGGTCTGATTGAATTCTCCTTATTCCTGGACTGGTAAACAGCTGCCCCCCAACAAGCTGGGGAGCATCTCCAGCTGCCTTTCTAGGGTCTCAAAGCACAGACCTAGGTGCTCCTAACCCCCGTCCTCCTCATCCATAAGTGCCTAGAGGACAATTCACCAAACCAAGATGGTTAACTCTGAAGCCCCATTGGGCCCAGCCACTCATCATACAGCAGCCAGTCAGACCCAGTTCCTAAGCCATCCGGACCCCCTTTCCTGCAGCTCCAGGGCCATGTGTGGTCTGGCCCCCACCCCCTCACTGCTCACTACTTCCCCCTTTCCCACTGCGCACAATCCTCACCTAGGATTTTCTGTGTGCTGTTCCCTCAGCCCCTTTCCTCCTGGGCCTCAGTCAAGCCTCTGCCCGAATGCTGCCCGTCTCCTGGCTGCACCCTCCCACCCCACATCTAAATGGAGCCCCTCCTTAGCCACTCTTTTTTTCTGCATCACACACGTGTTGCACTTGGATGTGTCTCTGTAGGTCCTTCCCCTCACTCCACTAGGCTCCAGTGCCAGGCATACCCCTAGCACCCAAAAAATGTATTTGGGATGAATGAATGAATCTTGAGCAAGTGACTTTATTCCTCTAAGCCTCAATCTTCATCCGTAAAAGAGGGACAGCGAGTTATTTATTTATTTATTTATTTATTTATTTATTTAT